>JAYMTP010003139.1:0-17691 GCA_036897365.1 Geranium brycei | reverse complement strand
AACCAGTTCAATTCTGATTCCTTAATCCAAAGGTATTTTAGGCATTTTATAGGTAGGTTGTCACAAAAAAATTGTCAGAATACTAAAAAAAATAGTTAGTGTATGAAAGTGTCATTTCGCGATAGTTAGATAACAAAATGTCATTTTCCCTGTATATAAACGTAAAATTGAATATTTGTTTGTAATTTCTTGTTTTATAAAGAAGCGTTCGCTTTATAAAGGTGCCAGCAATGAGCAATCCCAGACCGACACCTAACTGCAATTTTTCAGTAGATGCAAATATACTCTGCTCTGCACTGCAACAAAAATCTCAATCTCTTTCACTCTCTCTCATGGAGCTCTTTCTTCAACTTGCTTTCACCATTGCCGTTTCTCTTCTCTGCTCCTTCATCCTCGCCAAGTTTCTTTCTGTGGCTTCAACTACTCACGTGATCGAGAAGGATCGCAAGTTAGGAGTTCAACAGGATAGTGGAGACCCGGAAACTGAGATTAGAGTTCATTTCCTTGAAAAATCTGTGGAGGTTTGTGAATCTGAAGGCAGGATGGTTCAGGGGCAGTGTTATGTTGAAGAGCTATTCATGGAAGATGGTGGATCGGCGAGATCAAGCGGAGGTGAAGAGGCTGGTGAGGTTGGGGTTTCCGGGAGAGTTGGAGTTGCTGGCTTGAGAGACGAGACTCCAGAGGAATGTTGTCAAGAGCTTGTAGGCAGTTACATTGATTGTGCCCATAATGTGATCGACGAAAGTCCTGAGAGAGTGGAGGTTAAGGAAATTGAGATTGAAGTAGATGGTGTGAAGGAGGGATTGCTTGATGATGATGACTGGGAAGGAATAGAAAGAACTGAATTGGAAAGAAGATTTGGTGCAGCTGTGGTGTTTGTTTGTTCTGGGAGAAATGCTGATCAAGTCTTCAATCTGAGCACTGATGTTCAGATGCAGTTATATGGACTTCACAAGATTGCCATTCACGGGCAATGCCTGGAGGCTCAGCCAATGGCGCTGAAGGTTTCTGCTCGATCGAAATGGTACTCAACTTGTCCCATGATTTTGATTGTCTTACTAGCTATAGGATCTTATAACCTACTTTGGCTTTAGTGAATGAATAATTTACTATGAACTTAACTGAAGTAGGAGCAGACATTTGTTCTATTCATGGTTCTTGCCTCCCCTAGATAGCTCATTAGGCGAGACAATCAATTGCACACCTACCTCCTTGAAGATTTTGGGAAAACTATTTTAAAAGACAAAAAAACTACAAACTTGCAACTACTTGCCAGGGAGCTTTTTCTTTACTGTTGTCCTGTCACAAGATGATTAGAAATCAGTGGATAGAGAGGCTTTCTTATCCCAAATCATAATGGTGTAATAGTAGCTGAAATGTTCTATCAATTTTATGTAACATTTTGTCCGCATAAAGTCGGTGTTAATGCACATCTAACTGCCATGTGGTCCTACATGGAACTGTAATGAGAGACTTGTTCAGGACTCAAAGGAAGAAAGGAACAGCAAAATCAAATAGAAAGAGATTAGTGAATTATGTCTTGGCTTTGTCTTGTGGACTAGGAGTATGCGCGTATTTGTAACAATTTGCAAGGGTCTTCCTTTTTCGAGTGTAGCTTAACTCTTTTTTGAGAAAACGTCCATTTATTGTTTAAGTGATTGTAGAATTTAATTGTGCTTTGTTAGGAATGCTTGGCAACAGCTTGGGAATATGAGTCCAGAAGTAGCTATGGAGCAATATATCACCCTTCTCTCCAAGAGTATTCCAAGCTGGGAACACGCTAATCCTGGTGTAAGGAGCTTCTAGTTTTTACAGCATGTGATGTTTTGTTTTTACTTCATACGCTTGGACAGAAGCCAAATATACAGCTTAGCAAACATGCCCTTTGACACATAATTAGTCCTGGAAAATATAGGCAAAAGGGATGCAGTCATTTTCTAAGGTTGCCATTGCAAAACAAATCAAAACCTGCATATTGCCTGCTTTTGCGTGGTGTTAAGCTTTGTTCATCAGTTACACTATTTGCAACATAGTTTAAAAGGTGAAATTGTAGATGTTTTGCTGTGAATATGAGACATTAGCTTATTCTTGTATATTCATTTTGGGCCTCAGGACGAATCACAGCTATAAGGAACAAGAATATACAACAGCTTGAGTACAGAAGATGACTTTTCTTCTCTGTTAATAATTTAATGAAACCTCTTTGTAATGCTTAATCTGCATTAAAAAAATTTCGCCGTGAAAACAAACACGAAGTAACATTCAACCTTAAACTGTGTTTACATGTTTTTCTATGCATAATCTGTGTGTACCAATTTTTGAACTATGCTTAAGTTGAAAACAAGCTCTTTACTTGATCTTGCAGTAACTTGAGTTGCTTTTTGATTCAGGATACAAAACGACAGGCACGTTGTATCCCAAAACCAGCTAAGGATATGGATTTTGCTTCATGAACTGGAAGCACCGACGCTCTGGTTACAAGTATTTGTTGCAGTGTAAACGCTGACAATTTAACGATGATATAGCATATAGCCCATTGGTTTGCACGACTTGTTAGTAGATTCATCGATATTAAGGCCTTGGGGTTTATAAAGTTGGTTTCTTAGAATAAGACGTGACTACAAGTTTACAACTACATTTTCCTATGGTCTTTCGTCCAGTATGCTTGCTTGAACTGTATTATAGTTAAAAGGAAGCAATAAAGGTTGATTTCCACAAATGCAGTTGAGCTGAATTATTGAACTGCTAGAAGATAGAAGCAATCAAATATTCAGAGCGAAAATTTTAGGAAACGGACTGTCCTACTGCGACTAGGGGTGTTCATGAGTTGGATGGTGGCTCGCCCGTGGGTGGCATCTGGTTAGAGTAAGGTTGCTCCAGTTATGCTCCAAAGACATATTCGGCCACTGACTTCTATTTTCCAAATCACAAACTCGCTTGCCAATCTCGTCAAAACCACACTAAAGAAACAATTCAAAAATGTTTTCATCACTTGAAATCTATAAACGAGCCACGAGATGCTCTGGTAACCCTAGCTTCGCATTCAGAGCAATCCACCTTCCTTGCCTTATGATGCTTTTCATTTTTTTTCTACAGCGCAAATGAAAATAATATGAATGAACTTATGGGTCAGAATGGAATATTTTGGCAAGAGGACCAATTACTGGAATATTCAAAACTCAGATTCATGTTGATGAGCTATTTTCCTCCAGCCACTTACTGACATTTGAACTAATTTTGGAATGTAGATTTAGTTCAGCCAAAGCAAGAACCGTAATTTTCTATAATCATAACCAAAAGCGTGTATTTAATCATATGCATAGCTATAATTTTCTGTAATTTTCGTTGCTGCTGTTTATAAAACCTGCCTAAGGTACCAACTAACTGGTGGCACTGCCTTAAATTACAATGAAAGCAATTGAACAGCAAACACAATAGGGCAATTCAGCTTCCTAGATCCACCTGATGCCATGGAGGGTAGCTAAAGCACGTGGTAGAAATCACCGACAACATGATGGAACAATCAATAGGTGGCTTTCTGCGATCGGTCAATTTCCCATGAATGTGGATAATAGACTTGGGAGGGCAAAAATTAATTCTTTTCAAAGAGATATTGACGGCTTTAACATCCTCTCACGCAACAGCATGGGAAATCCATGTATTCCTCAAGCAGCTAGTTGCGAGAACCAAATTTGGAGCTTGATATCAAGAAACAAATGGTCAAGCTAAATATACACCGTTCTCTCATTCCACAAGTAAAGCTAGGAAGCACCTATGGTTAATGGATCATTCAGTGTCAAGCACCACATAAACCATTCCAGAAGTCTCTTATCAAGGGAAGAGATTGATGACTGCTCAGGTTGGTGTATGCAAGATATGTCAGCTATATTCGCCAGTTGAAACCCTGGGATGGAAATTGAAGTCGCCTTTCAACTGTCAGTGCAGTGCTCCTACATGTTTCCTGTATCAGTTCCTACAAAATATAATGAATTTTCAATTATTTAGTTCAAGTAACAAAAATGTAATTCTTTTAACAATTACACAAAATTAGTCTCTTCCACATTGAACGCAGATCCGCATGACCCAACTTCAAGTGTTTGACCAGTTGGACAAGCAAATCTTAGTATATGCATGCATAATCAAAATATAATTGGATGTGCAAAACAGATTAATGAGTACTCATATCTGAAAGAGGGACCTTTGTATTCGTAGGGAGAGCTTGGTCTAGGGCCCTTATCCCTTCGACTTGGAGGATATGATCGAGTTAAGGCAAAGAAACCTAACCATTGAACCTAGCACTGAAGACAATTTCATATAGGTGACTTTCTTCTCAAGATCATCAATCACAATAATTTCAGGGCTAATTATAAATCCAAAGCACAACATTTCCGTGAATGTGTACCATATACATCTGCAGGAATCCTTTTATGATTAAGCACATTTATCAGTACACCAGCACAGCCTGTGTTATCAATAATATTTTGAGCAAACATAAGTTGGGAGTCCATGAAATACTTGATGATCATACTTGTAGAGAGAAGACACAGACAGTGATAAGCAGAAATTGAATATTGCAGAGCAACGGATAACCCTCCCTCCCGAACTCCACAGTGGTGGGTGTGAGCCTCATTCATAAAAAGCTACCTACAATGATTTAATGCATGTTTGATTATGAGGTCACCTGCATGTTCGTGAGAAACTAGTCTTGAAAACACATTCATCAATAAATCATGACATTAAACATGAATAAGAAATATACTTAATTATATAGCAGTGTATACTGTATAAAGAAGGATTTTAAGGTTATCTGCTCTAGGAATATACATTGGGCAGCCACCAATCTTTAAGTGGAGCTCCATGATGACCGATGAAACAAGCTCAAATGACTTAAGCCACGGTATAAAGTTCATCAAAATAAATTTGGCCAATTTACAGTCTATTGCAGTTTGCTGTTAAGTAGAATACCTTTGATTGACTCATCAATAAGTCACGAGAGCACTTTACATGAGACTCTGACATCCTAAACTGATTTCCATGTAGGTCTTGGCTTGGGATAGTCTTCTTAGCTCATATAAGGTACCAAATATGCAAATGAACAATCTATTTTGATGTTGTGCAGAAAGGCCATACTCTCAGTTCACTTTCCATGGCAAACTTTCATTAACAAATTTAAGTTCATAATAAATCCCATGCCACTAGGTTAAGTTGGAACAGGGGGTGTTACTCGTCACATCAGTTTTCTTATTCCTTTCTGCAACGACAATGACAGGTTTCCTTCACTCCACCTTTGCTACAAAAGAGAAAGCACGTGAAGCACTGCAGCTTCGAAGATCAACACCAAGTTCAATACAAGTATTTGGAGATTATGCATATATGGCCATGTTTTCTAACTTTTGCTTTACGATATTCAAATAGGCCTTGCAATTATTATTAAAAAAAAGCCTACTAATAAAGCAAACCTCAAGTTGTACGGAAGATGAGTGCTTACAGCCCCGGAGATCTCCTCCAGGTGTACAGTTTGGTGCAGAATTCAACTGTAAAACTTGTTTCAACAGATGAGAACAGCGGGCATATGCCCTCTTAGAGAAACAGAGATCGCTTCAGGTCACATAGCTGGTGCTGAAATGAACGGTAAAACTGGCTTCAGCAGATGAGAACAGTAGAACAACTCCAGAGAATAAATCCAGAAAACCCATTAGCCACATACAAGGTGTATATATCTTGACTTCATCGCAGCAAAGCAAGAGAGAGGATGACATTACGGAAAAGAATTGAAGGCAGCGCAACTAAGTTTTCCCGTATCTCTTAAGTATTTGATCACAGGAGAGAGGTGAGCTTCACTGTTGGAAACGTCAAAAGGTATGCATCTCAACCAAGATTCTTGGACCAACTGAAAATTCCAAAAGTTGTATCTAAATATTTCAAGAGTCATGTAGGAGAACATTGATTCCAAGATACAAGACAGGGTTTCTTCCATCAGTGCAAATTTAGCCCTCTGGTGTATGATAATTGATATTTACAATCATTGAGAAGAAAAAATATCAGTTAATCCTTTAATCTTCGCCGTGTGTGTTCTACCATGTCAGCGAACATGTGCATTTCTAGGGTCAGTAACTCAGGTAGTATCTCCTAAACAAGTTTCTTGCACCAACTGAGAAATCTAAGCAGTTGCTCCTCAACAAGATCCCTGAATGCTTTTCGCTTTCTTGCATCTTCAAGATCTAAAGTTCTATATGCAAGACCAAACAAATACATGGCTGGATGAAGCCTCCTGCAGAAAGCATAAAGGATTTATGAATCTATTTCTATAGCTGAGTAATTGCAGTTGACTATCAACACAATTCAACAGTGACACATCACATTAGGATCAAGAGACAATGTGTAGGATTATATACACACAGCCCAGGAATGTTTTATCCTTATACTTCTTATTTTATTTTTATTTATTCAATGGTAAACCCTGAGGCAAGCTGAAACCAATCCCTTTAGTCACTCAAAAACGCATATTAGATATCTTCAATAATATAATTTATTAGGTAGTCAGGTCAACATGCATTTCCTTATATGCAATTGATACACATACAAACACACACGTGTGTGGCAATCCGATGAAACAGTCCCAGCACCATTGTCCCCATTCACAAGGTTCGAATTCGAGACCATGCGGACCATGCTTAAGGGGAACCATGCTATTCAACATGCTCATTTTTGGAGTAAAAAGGGGCATGTCAAACATAGATGTGATCGATAACTAATCGACCATTTCAAAGAAAAGGATACAAATTTCAAACTATTATTTCAAAGAATTTTGGAATTACAAGATATATTCCTAAACCCTTAAAAAGTTTGGCATTTCGGCAAGTCTAATGATGTTAATGGAATTAGTCTAACCTCTCATTTTGCATTACAAATATTTAATCACCCTTAGCTAAAACAAGGTATGGCAATGAAAGATATATAGTCCTCCCCCGCACTGCATAAATAACTTACTTGTCAATTTGTTCATTACTGTCAAAGCCATCCCAACATCGTTGTGATGGGACATTCAGGCCTTTCTTATCTCTGCCATATGTTTCAACATACCAACCGCCTATGTCATGCATGCCACAGCGAGGCTCAAACAGCCAAAATCTGTATAAGAATTTTACAGAGCGTTAGACATGCCAAGGAGCGAGCAATATGTGTTATTTACATGCAATAACTTAATTAACGTGATGTGATATCAAACTCAATTTGCCTGTGAATTAATAGTTATTCTTTTTCTACCTTCAAGCTCTAATGCTCACCACATGCATACTAAAGCTCAACTGAACTAATAAGCTAAATTTACGAATTATAAACACAACTTACTTGCTAGGTGGAAGTCGGGCTCTAGTGCATCTACACTCACAAATAGATATTTTATCTCCTGTGCAGTACCAATGCATATGTTTAACCTGAAAAAAAACATCCGATAAATCTACATCAATTCTTAAAAAATATAGAATGAATTTACACCACTCTGCTAGCACTTCTAAGGGCAGAATAATTGGAGCAAACATATATCATAATTGCAAAATTGACAAGTTGATATAAAACCTTCATATACCTGAGACCAGATTTCTTATCATACCTAAGACAAAAGAAAAATCATGCGAAGCCAAAAACATTTTAATCTAGGATATAAAACTACATTTTCACAAGGATGAAAGCAAAAGAAATAGAAACATAAAGGTTTATCTATACAAACCAGCAATGTTCTATGTTTCATAATCACATGGGTTTTTGTACCGCCAATATTGTACACAAAGGAGGATCCTTCTTCTGAACTAGTCCTCATTCCAGTTATAGTTCCCAATGGAACCCTTGATCTAACTGTCTCCCCTCCTTTAGAGAACCCTCTGTTAACATGCATGGGATCTTCACAAAGAAAAACATGTATATGGTCTTGATCATCTTCATTCTGCATATCTTGGTGACTGCTTTTTGGAGGGACTCTAGAGGCCACAGCAACTAGCCTCCCAAATACATGCAGCTCTAAGTCTTTATATGCATCAGATGTATGATGTATGGTATTCCTTGCTTGATGCAGAGTATTTTCAACATCTTCCACTAAAACAGATATCAGACGGGTGCTTGAACTCTCGGTTGATTGGCACATATCGGAATCCACAGATGCAAATGAAGTTAATTTTCTGTTGCCGGCAAAAGATAATTCAGGAGTCTTATTAACCAAGCAAACCATTCCAAAGAGATCACGCCCCGAAACCAAGTGCAGCACCTCCGGAGTTTCGGGAGAAGACCTTTCCTCAGCTTCAAAGCGGTCAGGAAGGAAATCCATGGACTCAATCGAAGGACCGAAATATGCTGTGTGTATGGCTGAATAAAAATCATTTTCAATCCTATCAAAATAACCACTTCCATCCACTACCTTTTTCTCTGACAATATATCGTTCATGGCAAATCTGTACCACTTTAACCATTCAACAACTTCCATCTGCTTGACCGTTGAAATGTGAGCATTGTACATGTATAAGGTTGACCCTTGTGTATTATGTTTCTTTATAAGCTTCCTCTGAGATAATAGATGCATGTCATAAAGAGACCTCTTTTCTGAATCTGAAAGAATCTGCAATCGATCGTTGATTATGAGTACTCTGTACAATATAATTTTCTCTCTGAAAATCTAGGAACTATTACTTGCAGTCTTTGCATATAGAACAAAAAAGAAAAGTAAAATAGAGAAGTTTCTGTTGGTATCGTATGGTTTTGTTTATGAGAAGTAAATCTCTATTCTTGAAGAACCAGAAGCCAGGCCTTCTTTAAACGCATGAAGCACGCCTTCCACTATAGAGTATTCTTTTCTCACCTTGGTCCCAATTCAATTCAACATCTCCTAAACTATCATTAACTGATTTGTAATGACCATAGAATATATATGTAGTGATAACACATGGGATTCTTGTCATGCACACCACCTTTAAAGGCAGTGCAGCGGAGATCAAAATAAACTCGAGAATGAAGGCACAGGTGAACTCAAAAGTTGGACCACATGTCCTTTGTGTAGCTACATTACAGGCATATAAGCCTTACTTCAGATATGTCTTCTTTAAACCCAAATTAAGCATATATTTTCCTCTAAGAGCTGCAACTTTATCCCTGAGCTGCATATGCCAAGTTTGTTGCTAATAACTTACATTTCATTATATGGAGCTGCCATTTATAGATATCTTTTTTCTAAATTACAGTCAGATTAAGAGCATTGAAATTCAGAATCAACATAGGGTTCTTGTCAATTAGGGTCCTATCAAGACTGAAATGCATAATTAATCAAAACAAGAAAGATGCATAATTCCACTAACAGTAAATAAAACTAAGCAATTCTATTATTCCGGATTCAAGCAAAATCTGAAATGAAGCTAAGAAAACCTCATAAGCAGCTAGGATCTGAACAAATCGTTGTGATTCGTTCCTGGAGTGGGCAAGGTCGGGATGAGTTTGTTTGGCGAGTTTCCGAAAAGAAGCTTTGATTTCAGCGAAGGAGCTCGTCTCCGGAACGCCTAAGAGATGGTAAGCGTTGTGGTGTGCAGAGAAATCGGAGTCAGTGCTGGTACTGAACCACTGAGTTCTGAGACTCGGATGCAACAGAAGCTTAGGAATGCTATGATGTGGTTGAACTGAGATGCGACGGAGGCGATACAGTCCGGCCATCTCAGGAATTTCGGTGGTAATTGGGAATTGATGAGTTCGTGGGTCGGGACTCAGTGAATCCTACCACCCGTGGGTGGGTGCACACGTGGCAGTTTTATATGTTGATCAAGTGAGGTCTTGACACGTGGAATGTGCAATAATCACACTCCAAGGGGCTTTCAAGGCCATCGGTGAAGCGCTCTGCTAAGAGATGAAAAGTCACAAGGGAAAATTTTCGGGACCCATGCAGTTGCGATTTGAAGCCATTTTTAAGAGCAATTAACTGCCCTAGATGATGAAGTTAAAGGATGTAAAGCCGACCTAGCCCTCTGCAAACTAGCGATCACTACTTGCATAGTGGTTGGACCGCGTGGGAACATCCCCAACGAGTACAAGTGCCTGACGAGAGAAAATCTAAAACAAGAGATTCTCACGTTGGTAATATAGCAATTGCACCGGTCGTCAAGTAATAATTGAATTTTTTTAAGCTTGAGTTATTGATTCTATGAGCAGGGATAACTAGCCAACACTAATTCTAAAATACTTGAGTGAATATCCGAGTCGAGTTATAAAATTCAAATTTGCAATTCCACCAAATTATCCAAATCAAGCACACATTTGATGCGGTCATATCAAACAATACATTTATGTTATCTTTGCTTGCATTTTAGAACATTTGGTCTAATTTTCCATCCTTGTAGACAGTGGCGGATCCAGAGGGCGGGGGGAACCCTCCCCCCTTGGCCCCGAAATTTGAAAAAAAAAATCGTATAAATTATTTTATGAAAATTGGATATGCTGCACCTTAAATTCTGATATATATATATACACACACATACAAAAGTTGTGTAATACAATAAAAGCTTTAGCTTAGTGGTAAGAGTATAATACTTTATTTATGATGTTTGGGATTTTCAATGAAATATTTTTGATTCCCACTTTATTTATTTGTTCATAATTATAAAAAAAATTTACGAATTATTGTATTATTTAAATATTTTTGTTTTGTTTTGTCTATTATAATTTATTAGTTATTGAATTATAAGCAAAGTTATGCTGAGATTGAGTTCAATGGTGGGTCGTTTGATAAATGAATCAAATCAAGCTCGACCTATTAGAGTTTGTAAGGCTCGCGAACCGACTCACTTCGTATTTATATATACATGAAAGTTAAATTTGAACTCAACTAAAAAATAAATAATCAAGCTCGAATTAAATTTTGTTATATGCATTTAGTAATTATTTTGTTATTAAAATTAATTTTTTAATTAATTAAATTAAATTTTTAGTACAAAATTTTGCCCCCATCCCCCTTAAAAAATGTATGGATCCACCACTGCTCGTGTACCTATATCTAGTGGCCGGATTCAAAAATTATTTGAAGAAGGGGAAAATTTCATACTTGAAAAAAATTTAATTGTTTTTAAACGAAAAAATATATTCATATATTTATTTTCTAACACTTGACCTAATGCGATGCCCAAGTGTTAGTTGAATTATAGGACATGTCAAATTTTGAAAACAATCCAAAATTACACAATCATGCAATTAATATCAACACATAATCCATTTCCATTTCCACTTGCCTAATCCTTGATTGCAAGTTTAACCACTTAATTCCGTACAACCACAATCAATCACAATATAATTCATGAAACTAGCAAAAAAAATCATAGAACGGGGTATAAATGAAATAAAAGAGAAGATTTTTAATGAGCACCGCCCTGTCAAGGAGAAAGTTGCGAGTTCAAGACCCGTCAGTCTCGATGAGTTCAAATCCAATAAAAAAAACTACACAAATTTTTCTTTTATTTTCTGCTGGAGGTCTAAATTGCCAAATTTCAGTCCCGAAGGGATCCTTATATTTGATATTTCGATTCGCAAATTGCTTGTCTCATTTCTCATCAAACAAAAAAACCTAATAGTTGTCGCTTTCCATATTCTCTTCCAATCTACTAAGGTTCAGACATGCTTTCTCCGTCGCCCGCGGAGCCACCGCTCTCCGGCAAGGCTCCCTGGCGACATCCTAATCTATTGCCGACGCCAATTTTGTCAAGGAGGAAGGGTTTCAATGACTTCGTGGAAGAGGCAGCTCGGAGAGGGAGTTCTGTTCACCTGCAACTCTCCCGGTGGTGGCCAGAGTTGCACGGTGAACACAGGTCCAACCTACTATGCTTCAACTTTTCGGTGATGGTCGGAGTTGTTGGCAAGGCAAGTCTACGGAGAGAAGGAGGTCGCCTTTTGTTATGTGCTCGAGCCCAAATTTGTTATGCTTCAAATCTTGTTTTGCTTCGACCAACGGAGGCGACTGAGAAGAGCGAGTTTCAATCACGAAGATGGCGAGAAGTGGTGGTCGCGGCTGCTGTCTTCTCAGGCTCGACTGTCGCAAATCGAGTTCTTCTTGGAGACCTGGTGCTTCGATGGCGAGGCGTGGTGGTTCATGAGAAGCTCGGGGTGATTGGTGGAGGTGTGTGCCCTTTGGAGGTTTCCGGTGTGCTTTTGGTGTTCCGAGCAAATGGTGGTCTGGTCTCTTTGGGTTGGTCTTTCCGGTGCCGACGTATTTGGCCGGTGAAACTTTGCGTTCTAGGAACGCTTCTGATTTCGGTTTGGTTTTTTTACCAATTGGGTTGAAGCGGATTTGACCGATTCAATTGTGTTTGTTTGAATTGAACCGGTTCCCTTTCATCGTATTTGATATTTGGGTTCTTTCCGCTTCTCTTTGTATTTTCTTTCGTCTTTTTGGGTTTGGTTTGTAATTTTCACGTTATCTGTCAATTTAATTTTTCTACTGATAAAAAAATACAAAAATTTTAAGAGGAGAATACAAATCCAAGCTTCAAATGATGAAATCCAAGGTCAAAAACCGAAATACAAACCTTCTTCTCCATAATCTCTCAATCTCTTATCTCTCTAAAACTAATAGCCTCCTTTTCAAAACCTAAAAGTTTTCTATTTACACCTACCCACTAAAGACAAGGGCAAACTGGTAACTTCAGCGAAAAGTAGCAGTGTGTTCGACTGACAGGGTAGCAACTGACAAGGTGGGAACCACGTCAGTCACCCAGGTCCGTCATTCCATCTTTGTAGGTGGGCGTCTCTCTAATAAAGTCGAGTCTAAACTGACGGAGTGCAAACAGAGAGAGTAGACTAACAGGCTGTATTTGATCCCATCTTCTACACTTATAAACATATTTTTTAGGTGTATTAATCTATCAAAAATTGTAACACTTTCGTTGATAAGATACTCTCAAATTAAAACAAAAACACAATTATAAAACAGTTTCAAATCATGCATAAAAAAGAAAATTTGACCATTTTTTACCAAGTTTGACTGTGGGAAAACTCTAAAACTCGACCAACTTAATTTTACCGAATTCTTTATAGAAATTGGGAGTTTTAGAACACTGATTTCCATAACAATATATTTTCATTTTTCATACCTAATTAACCGCTCTACATGAAGAAAAAAGGGAAAACGACATATACCTACACTAGTTATTATAGTTTGTCACGTAAATACGCTTAACTAAAACATACATTTCAAAAATACCCCTATTGTTAATAACATTAAGATAAATTTCGTCGACTTTGCTTCTTAATTTTTTATTAATTTTGAATAAAATGACACAAAAACCCCCACCTCACTCAACCGCTATGTACCTCACCACTCCCGATGTCTCATTTATTTATTTTATTTTATTATATTATAAATTATAATTAAAGTTGTTTATACACATTGTAATCCTTTGAATGTGCATGAGAATATTTCTTCAATTTTTTTGTGAAATGACAATTATACATGTAACTATTCATTTAATTTGCAAACTAATATACCCTCTTTTTAATCAATTATACTCAAAAATAAATTTCAAACTTGAAACATATACACAAATGTTTAGCCGCCGGATTGATGATGTTGACAAATAAGTTCAGTCATTTTTGTTGAAAATCATGTTTGGATATGATTTTTCGGCGATCATTCTGATCGATTATAGTAATCAGATTGGACCATGGGTATATCCATTGTGTTCGTCTCTTCGAGAACTAGAACTTAGGCTATACACTTATAAAAATCAATCAAGTATTGAATGAGATAATAACATTTGAAGACACGACAAAAGTGTAATACACTAGTTCAATTATAGAGTGTCACATTGCTTACCGTTGACAAAATGCGTCTCTTTATATACTTGGAAATTGAAACTAAAGGTTGTGGTATTGGGTTATCACTTAACGTGTAGTGGGGAGACCCGCAGACCAGCTTAGGTTGGGAAACAACCAGACACGTGCACCGCCGCCGTTGTCCCATCCTGTCCTTTATCTTGGAAGACAATTGCTCAGTGATTCTTTCAGTGCCATTGAGGGAGCAATCATGTCTTAAGGAAATATCACTTTGCTGGACTCGAACGTTGTTCTATTCTACACTCTATTTTTTCAAACATCTCTGGTACAATTATTATATTTAACTTATTTTCTATATAAGAGTATTATTTGTCATTTACATTCTTGTCAACAAAATAACTTCACAAAACTCAATCTTACTTTAATTGGTTTGCACATAACAGTTGAGTCTAAAATTGCACTACGATAAACATGAACCTTGAGCCCAAGAGTTAGAGAGAAACCAAACAAAGATACAAGTGAACTGAACCAGCACACAAACTATATAAAACTAGCACCAAAAACATCAATCATATCCAATCAGCATAAATTTTGACAAGATCCACATAGATCCAGCAATGCCCATTACAAAAAACGAAACTTCACATGATATCTGTGGAAAGGTGGAAAGTCTATATTTACCATAATTCAGTATACCCATTAGCACAATCAACCAACAAAAACTCAACCCCCCTCTGAATCTGACCCAAGGAACATGAAATTGATGCCAAAACTTTGGTTCACAAGGCACGTCAATCAAGGCAGCTTCTGTGAAAGAGGAGAAGGGTCCACATGTTGACGGTTGAATAAACAATCCAGCTCAATTTACCCAACCATTACCCTACAATAATTGCTCACTGTACCACGTGGCCACTTCCTACTGGCATGTCAAACGGCGTACCCCACCACACACACCTTCCAGCTACATTTCCTGCGCTCGTCCCACAAAACACCAAACCAGTGCCAGCCAGAGAGCAGAGCAGAGGTCTTCATAAATCATATGCGTTTTAGTGCTAATTTTGATAGTAGATTAGATTAGATTTAGTGCCATCGGACCCGGGACAGCCTATAAGCTCTAACCATCTGTCTGATTCTTCTGTGCCATCCAACGGCTCTTTTCGGGCCCCACTTTGACGGTGGTCCCTCTTTCAACGGCTCAGATCTCCGTAAATAACGCTGCTTGTTTTTCCATTTTTTATATATACATAGCACACTCTCGCTACTGCCATTGCCTCTCACTCTCTGCTTCTCGATCTTTCCATCTCCAACTCAACTCCAAGCGATGGAAACCAAAAGCGTATTCGCACTCACATTGCTCTGCCTCGTCGTCGCCGGCGTCGGAGGCCAATCTCCCGCCGCCGCGCCTTCCAAGACTCCGGAAACTCCCGCCGCCGCCGCTCCTTCAAAGGCTGAGTCGGCCGCTCCCGTCGCGTCTCCTACATCGGCTCCGCCGACAGCCGCGTCGACTCCCCCGGCGGTGGCTCCAGTGAAGACTCCTGCGTCGTCGCCTCCTGCGGCGGTTCCGGTGAGCTCTCCGCCGGCTCCAGTCCCCGTCAGCTCTCCGCCTCTGCCTGTCCCGACCAAATCGCCTCCGGTTCCGGCACCGACAGTTGCCCCGGTGAGCTCTCCTCCGGCTCCGGTCGTTGCTCCGGCTGCTGACGTTCCAGCTCCGGCGCCGAAGAAGTCGAAGAAGAAGAAGAAGCACAGCGCGCCAGCTCCAGCGCCCGAGCTGATGGGACCTCCGGCGCCGCCGATGGAAGCTCCTGGACCGAGCGAACCAGCATTTGCTCCTGGTCCTTCATCGTTGAGCGATGAGGTACGTTTCAATGTGCATCAAGATCTAACTATATACACAATTTTACAAGGATCGTAACATTCACGCGCCACCGTGCTTTGTGGATGCGATTCAATTTTGTTGACATTGGTTCTAAAATCATTTAATAATCGGATAGAATCTGGTAAAATGAGATCTATAGATGAGATCGTTGTACACAATTATAAGATTATTAAGTTGAATTTGTTTCTTATACTTGGGGTCCACAATTAATAAATGATGATATAAATTGCAGAGTGGAGCAGTGACAATTAGAGGCATCAAGAAGATTGTGGGAAGCTTGGCGTTGGGATGGACTTTGCTACTTCTGTAGAGAGATAGATAATAAGAGTGTGATGTTGTTGGGCATTAAATTATTTCAATCTTTTCTCTCCCGGTTCGATATTTATTTATTTACCACATTGTCCTTTGTTGTAATTTGAATTCTTTGGAGGAGTTGTAGAGAAACTTCCCAGTTTCTTCTGTACTACTTCACACATTTCCTTGATTTCAGAGGGTATATTTGTCTTCATCGTTTATTTCACTCTGCCGACACTTGATGATAACCAAGGATATGAAATATGATTGTTTTATAATTCAGTAACCAAAGTAGTACAAACAGTAGCAGCTTGCAGTTGCAGTGAAACTCGCAAGTTGGAAATCTAACTAAAAGTTACAAGTTTCATATTTTAACTCAGGTGAAATTGCACAAAATTAGTAAAATGTGCGGTTTTTATATAGAAAATCACACTAAATAAAAAGTGTTAATAATCACTACCGCTAATGTCATGGTAAATAAAAACTGCTAATTAATCACCATGGTTAACTTTTATTTTTTGTACCATTAGCTAAATTAACAAAAAATCATTGGTCGGTGTGTCACGTGAGTGCCGTGTAACTCTAATTTTCTTTAACACCAAAATTGTTCTTTGTTCTAATAATAAAGCAAATGGTTAACGATCAGAAAGGTAGTATCCTTTTCCTTACGTAAATTTAGAGTTCATTTAAGTGAGTATATGAAGGAGTGGCATGAAATTGGTACATAGGCAACTTAGTACTAGCCAAGTTAGATCTTATTCACACATAGACAATCACGAGCTGCTGCCAAACGAGATAGAGAATGAGCTCATTGATTGTGATAGAAGGGAGGTCAAGATACTCATTAGTGTGTTCGTCGACAAGGGAAAAACAAATAAGATAGGGGATGGATTTCTCGAGAATGGGTGACATTTTATGAAATGTGTCGATAGAGATGGTGGTGGAGACACTCTTCATGATGCTGTTGGTGCGAAATAGAGAGCGAGTAAGAGGGTATTCTTAATATCATCAATCATGCAATTGGTGAGGCGCTTGTAGAGGTAGGAGCTGGCCTAGCAGATTGAGATTCGAGTTGGGAGCTGACCTTAGGAGTTTCACTGACTTGAATTTGAACTCGATGTTGAATTCATATTACTGTTAATTAGATGAAATAGACCGGAAGTGTTGCCATCATAATGACTTAACACACTTCATTGAAAAGTAGGATTTTTTTACTGATAAATATTTATTTTTTAAGGTTAGTTATGACTTTTAACATCAAAATTATTAATACATGAAACAAAAAGTAAATTAAAATGGTGGTGATTATTAACTCTCTTTCTGTTTACTGTGTTTATCTTAATGTTTTGCAAAAACTTAATAGTTAACCGTGATTTTATGCAATTTTTTATTCAACTTTAATCTCATGCTATCAAATCCTGCAAAAGTTTCTAAATCCCTAAAAAATTATTATGAAAAGCAAAGACCCCTTACATTTTTTCTTAATATCTTAATAATAAAAGGATTTTAAAATTTTATTTTATTTTATTCATTTATTATATTACATATCTAATAAGTTAATATAATAATTAAATTATTTTCATTAAAAAAATTAAATAAAAAATCTAATTATATTACTTTATCAAAAATAAATATTATATAGTAATAAACAATAAGGTATGCAATATTGGCAATATTGAGCCTCCTTCTACATAAGGGTGTGTCATGAGCCCGTTATTGATACAATAATC
>JAYMTP010003138.1:0-17699 GCA_036897365.1 Geranium brycei | reverse complement strand
GAGCTGGCGGGCTGGGTCGGCTCAGGGGCATGAAGGAGGGCAGCCCCGACAGTGGCTGCAGCATATCCCGTTTGCCTCTTTCGCCTTGTCTCTTCCAAAACTAGTTTGGATCGCGCCTCATAAAACAGAGGTAACGGGTTCATCTTCTGAATTAGCGTGACCACATTATCATATTGGTCATTTAGACCTGCAACAAGCTGTAATATAAGCATATTATCCGAAACAGGTGTACCCAAGCTAGAGAGCTGATCAACAATAATTTTTAATTCTTGGCAATATGCCGAAACAGAAGAAAAGTTATCCAGATGAACTTGAGAAAATTGGTTTTCAAGATAAATTGCCATAGTGTTCTGATTATCTTGAAAAATCTTTTGAAGAGTGCTCCAAGCATTCATAGCAGTGGAGTTGGGAGAAATAATTTTCTCAAAAACAGTATGCTGCCGATATCATCTCCAGAGCAGGAATGTCTTCTTGCTCTCCATCAGCTACTCATGTTGACACCAAAGCCAAGCTTAGTGCTGATGCAGGGCCCGTTCTTGAGAATCCATCCTTGTACCGCAGTTTGGCTGGTGCCCTACAATATTTCACTATTACTCGTCCTGACATTTCTTATGTTGTACAACAGGTTTGTCTATATATGCATGATCCTAGAGATGAGTATATGAAGGCTCTCAAGCGCATAATTCGTTACCTACAAGGTACTGTGGATCTTGGGCTTCATCTTACCTGTTCTTCTCACACGGAGCTGATCGTGTATACTGACGCTGATTGGGGCGGTTGTCCAGATACAAGACGATCAACGTTTGGCTACTATGTCTTTCTTGGAGACAATCTGATTTCTTGGTCTTCCAAACGGCAACCGACCCTCTCCCGTTGTGACTGCAGTGTCGTGTTAGAGAATATATTATTTTAATAATATATTAGGAAAGTGAATCAAAGTGATACACGCCAATTCAAATACATCTTCCTATATATTTGATGAGTCTTTGAGGAGAAAGTACTGAAAACATGTCTTTTCGGAGTTATTTGGGGCAGAATAGGACTCGGGAGCAGAACTGGGATCGAACCAAAGGAGTTGAAGGCAAAATGGAGTGGCAGTGAAGAAGTCATGACACCTGGTCGTGAGGTGGGTGTTGTGACAACCAGGCCTGAATATTAGAGAAAACAAGTGGCCGAGGCTAGTCACGACACCGAGTCGCGAGTCCATAAGAGAAGACACGAGAGTGCAGTAACAACTCGAGCCTTTGGAGCCAATTATGACTGAAGAAGTCACAACACCTGGTCGTTACTCCACCAAGACAGCCTATCACCAACGAGCGCGTAAAAAAGTCAGGACACTCAAATGAACATCCATAGACCATAGTAATTTTAGCGTCATAGTATAGAAAGTTGTTAAGACAATACGGTGATTATTACATGTTTTTAATTTTATCTACACGAGCTTATATGATTTAATTGGTGTAAATTTAATGGTAAGTTGATCAAGTTTAACATCAATCAGCTTCAAAAAAAAGTTTAACATTAATCTCTTAACAGTATTAGAGCTCAGACTAGAAACCAATGGTCATGGATATACCATAGGTGATGCTGCCTGTAACACGTGCGCTCAATATAGAATGTGGGTTCGGTTTAGAGTTGTTTGTGGAAATTGGGAACTAGGTTGGATTGTACCGTGTAGGATTGGATTCGGATAACAAATGAGAGTGATGGGAGTGGTGATGACGTGTTCATTAAATATGATCATATTCATGGGATGGGAGGACTATGATTAATTTAGAAGTCACAATATATAAATATGGCAATAGGAGTACAAAATTCTCAAACATCATTCTCAAACATCAACCTTGACCCAGCTGTGCACAGCTTAGCTTCCAATCTCCACTTGTTCATGAGATAGCCACAAAAGTCATGTATCCATTCCCTTCCCACTGCCGACTCCTACTCAACACATATTCAGAATTTTCTCTGTAAGATGGAAAAAGGTTGTTACGTATGCTATAAAAACTCTCGACTGTCCCTTTAGATCGGGGCTACCATCAAATGGACGATTGGGCACATCATTACCAAACACTAGGACAGAAAAGGGTGAGTGAGTGAAGTGGTCAATAAATTGGACTCACCTTTTTTTTTAAAGTGAACATTTCATCCATAAAATTACAAGAAGGAAAGAATTTTACATTCGAAAATAGGATTAGCCGTGTACAGTTTACAATTAAACAGTAAAAGACAGCTTTAAAGGCAAGCCATTGAAATATTGGAATAAAAGAGCAAAGGCGAAAAGGAACCTTGGCTCGAGGCATTTTCTCTGTCCCTTCTTACCCCCCATACAGGGCACCTTGGGTCTTTGAATCGATAACCATATCTCTCTGGACACCTCCAGACAACTATGTCGGACACACCAACCACCAAAACTAAAATACTCTAAACAAACGAAATATGTCGGATTTTCCGACAACCGCTAATTAAACAACAAAAAACCAAACAAACTTAGTGAGCCCTTAAAGCAACAAGCCTTGCCCATACGCCACAACTTTTAGATTTAGATCCTTCACTTCACTCACTATAACTAAAAGAGGAAACCTCCAATGGCAATGCCACCCACCATAACAATTACATTACAGCTGCTGCACATTATCAACATTTACTTGTCCGCTGAACATGTTATCGAGAACCATACACATGTAAAATGTTGCTGAAAGTTGCCTACACACAAAACCATCTTTGTCCCACACATAACAACACTAACCTAGTCTCTTTGTCTATGAGATTGTACAATCTTTGAATCAGCGTGCTACTGATTCTGCGCCATGGGTCGAACTCACACCACTCCTGATGGGAGACGAAGAACGAGTTGTCCACCGAAAACACTGCAGTCATGAAAAACACTATCGTCATCAAGTCTTAGATGGAAAACATAATAACAAACAACACCATCTATGACATAATGAACCACCTCTTGACGTAGTAGTAACAAAAATCGGCAAGAATAAAGGTCTGGACGATCTCTGACAGGAGAACCATAGAAGGCCACAAACCATATCCCAGAGCCGTCAGTAAACGCCCTCGTGTATCCAAAACCTGTAATTGACCATACAATCAATCATACTTTACCTTATAAATTACCATTAACAGTTGTATCATTGGTATAAAGACCAGAGCATTTTGCAGTAATTAATCAAACAGCCGCAACCATATCATATGAAACTAAACATCAAATGCAAAAAAATTGGGCTATTGATCCGAAAAGGTGGTACTTAATAATGATAGAAACAAAAAATGTTCAAAGTAAACGGAGGCAGATACATGTGATGTGGGATGTGTAAATCAATAGATTAATAAGAAATTATCATTTCTATTTGCAAGGCTAACCATATGTACTACTACTTGGGTCTACACGAATACGATTATATCACAAATGGCATCTATACAAAGTTCTAAAATATCAAACCTGGAGAACCCAATGTGCACAACTCAAGAACCTTGCGACTCCAAGTGCAAATACATAATGCGCTGTAAATGGTTCGACGATCTGAAATTTTTTACAAGTGAAGACAGGGAGGTATTAGAATGATAATAATCATGAAGGCCGTATATAATCTTTTCATTACAAATAAAATAGTAAATTCAAACCATGTGGAAACCAAAGAGGAATAGAAAAGGAATCTCGGTGGCAAAACTATGACATAATACAATGGACATGCTAATCATTCCAATGAAAAGTTCAAAGAGAAACCAAATTCACACCATGTCATAATCCCCAAAATTGTAAGCTCTGAGAAATGGAAAATAAATGGCAATCTGATCTGAAAAACTGGCAATAAATGTTCTTGTGATACTTGAGGACATGTACCTTTGTGTTCTGCATGGTACGTAGCTGTGGTAGAACAGAAACGGCTTCAAGATAAACACAAAAGGCCCAGCAGATCCTGTTAAAAATATGATGTCTTGTTGATGGGTGAATAAGTAGAGAAAGAACAGCACAAGGTATTACCTGTATCAAGATTGAAAAATAATCAGGTGAAGAAGCTCCACATAATGATATAAGAATCTGTTCGGTAACCTGACTACACAAGAATTCATAAACCAAGCTTATTGACTATCTTTACATATGCATAATTAGATCTTCACCAGTCTACTTAGGCAGCTTGAAATGAAATGACTAATACCATAAGAAGGGGCTTTTACTACAAATAATGCACAGGCCATATATGGTATATCAGTTGCTTGGTTCAGGTTACATGTTACAGTATCATTAATAATTGATCATTTTTCCTATTTGTAGGGACTATGTTAAGGAAATCAGTGTATTAACAAATGTAGCCTGATATACCTACTCACCTCTATTTTAACTGAGGAATCAAGATTAAAAAAGCCAAAAGAAAGAATACAAGTAAATTAAACTAGGTGTTCCAAGAATTGTTAGCGCCTACGCAAATTTTGGGAAGCAAATTAACAGGGATAGGGAGTATGAAGACAACTTCAACCAGAGAAAAAAATACATGAAATGCAAAAGAGTGAAAAATACCACATAGTAAATTTCAAAATTGTCTTTGCCAACCATGTAACTGGCTTTCAGATTAAACTGAATCATATAAATAACCCAGAGGGTAGTCAACAGAGTAGCTGAATCAAGTATTGTGTGTATATCATATTCCATCACAAAACTGCAATAGAGCCTAACAGCCAAGAACATAGCTGTAAGTTCCTGCGTCTTGAGTGAAATTCCTGCAAACAAATGATAGTGAGAGTGATAAGCAACACAAAGCCCATCAAAATATCTCCAGCAGAAACATCGTAAGTGCAAACTACCAAACCATATCATGTCAATCTGTGATATGCAATCAATCAAGAACCATAACAACTGAAGTGAGCTTTTACTTTATTATAAGGATTTTAAGTTCTATACATGCAAGTGAACTTGTTATCTCATTTAAAGGCAGAGATATAGCAGCTATAAACATGATCTCCATCTAAGCCTTGAAGTTTTTCAGTATTCCTTATATGTAGAATTGGACAGCTAAATATGGAAATGATCAACCCTAATAAGATTGCAGAAATCACATTAAGCCATAAATAAATATGCTCTAATGCAGCCATTAGACGATTCTTCACCCAAAAATATGCATGAAATAACTGAATATGTGACTAAGAAATGCACGATGAGAGGGATCGCGTGTCTATACATTCAGGGGCCTATGCAGAGGAATGGATTCCAAATGTCATTATATAACAATTATCAACCGTTTTAGATATGTAGACGGTAAAGAAAGAGTATCCATACCACAAGTTGTTATCTTGTTTTTTACTATAATGAGAGCTATATATTCAAGAAATGCTCAATTGATGTGTAACATCTTTCAGTATAAATTCCAAGAACTCCTATAATCAAACAATGTACAAGTTTTCCATGTGAAATACGTTTATTAAATTAGCACAAAAAGTGGCGTGAAGAACTTATCATCCATATATTACTAGAAGACAAACACAAATCTAACTTACTATTTGCTTCATCAATTTGCAATGTTGCTTATAATATTTGGTCTAAGAAATTGACTTCAAAACCATTTGGCATCTTCACATCTTTAACAGTTTACATCTTTTCTTGCTCTTATACACAGAAAATTCTATATATTTCCTCAATCAGGGGAAAATGAAAAGCAGTGTTGTAACAAACGCTAGGCGCTAGTCCGTTAGGGAGCCGTGTAATTAAGAAATAATCTGGATTAGTTGGAAGAGATCACATTTTACAAACACAAAAAAAAATCCCCTTTCCAGCAACTCCTAAAATCACAAACCCATTGAATTTTCAGATTCAGTACTTAAGGTTTGGGTTTGCACATTGAATCGAAATGGGAAATGCAGAGAAGCCCAAAAAGGAGAAAGCGATGATTACCAGCACAAGAGTTGTCCTTGGTGAGCTTGTAGATGAGGAGGGCGATGCCAATGGCATGGACGGCCTCGGCAGCCACGAAGAGGTTGTCGTGATCGTGAACAATCATCCTGAGGAAGACGAGAGCCGCCATTGACGCCGCCACGGCCAAGCACGCCTTCACCTTGGGCGGTTGCCTCCGAACCCATGTCGACACCGCCTGGATCGGTCTCTTACCTCCCTTCATTCTCTAAAGTATGCTTGGGGAATATCGAAGCAGCTTGTTTCGGAAAACAGAGGAGTGAGTGAGCGAGCGCGTGCTTGTGATGTGTCAATAGCTGACTCCTAATAATAATTGGGTTTTGGTCATTGATTGATTCGTTAGATTGGGATGGGGCAGTTGGAGAAGAGAGATTGGGTGTTTGGTGGGTGTTAGATAATTGGGAGGTCTTGTTGTAGTGCTAAGCTTTTTGTATATGGTTAATGGCTTTGGCTGGTCAACAACCACTAACACATCATCATATTCATGGTGGTGTTGGTGCCAAGCCCACCTACTTTGATTTTGTTATCTTCTTTGATTATATTTCACACCAAAATCAAAATGCATCCAAATCCAATGGGAAAGGAGATTTCATCTCTATCTTATATCTATTGGAAATACAATGTCCCTTTTTAAATATACCATTAACTCTGCACTTATTTTTTTACAAAAAAATCTTACTCTAATGTCTACTGTGATCTCCTTAACTCATACTTATTACTATTGTATTTCATAAAAGGGTCAAATCAAAATTGGTTTATAATAACTAGCTCAATCAATAACAATACATATAATGAAGTTAACAACAATGTTATTACCATGTAACATGTTTGGACTAGTAAATTTGACAGACATGGCAAATTCTTGAAACCATAAACAAAACAAAAAAGAGTGAAAACTTGAGTGAATGTCAAATAGTCCAAGAAGCAGATCTCTTTAAAAGGGGTTTCATGAGCTTGTCTTCCTCGAGTGAAATCATGCCCAAATGAGAAGGGTCTTCAAGCATCATCTTGGCCACCAAGTATCCAGCAATGGACCATGTCTGATACTTGCGCGCTTGCTTCCCCACATACCTACCAAGCTTCCCATCATAGTACTCTGGCCAATGATCCTTCCCCATCCTGCCCTCAGCTAGATCTATGGCCCTCCTCGCTATCTGCGGCCGCCCTGTCTTTATGCACGCCGCCGTCAACAGCCATATCAAAACTGCAACACAATTACAAATGAGCTTAACATCAAGTTGTCAAGTACAAGTTATAGATAATGTACATGGAGATGGAGATGACTGACCAGGCCAAGACCCTCCATTGTGGTAACTCCATCTAGTGTTCTTGGGGTCACAACCGGTGACTATGCTCCACTCATGGCTCTCAATAGCCGGATAACATATCTTCAGAGGCATTTCCCCAACCAGCTCATCCCAACGAGACTCGATAAGATCCATAATGGCCGAAGCCTGCTCGGGAGTAGCCAGGGACGACAAGATTGCCACACAGTTGCCTAAGCAGAACCAGCGGAAATCCATCCTCGCAGGGCTTACATTGCCAATGAAGTAGCCTCCGCGGGCTGGCATGAAGTCGAAAACCCACTCCGGGAGGGAATCAGGCATCACATTGAACTTGTTGACCGCGGTGTGAGAGTACTCCTCTGTTTTGTACCTGTAGATGTCATTCAGCTGCTTCTTGTCCAGCCAGAAATAGCTTCTCATGTGATAACTCAACGCGTGGAGCCGCTTCACTATCCTCTCCGTGAACTCCTTCCCCTCGTCATCATGCTTGAGTAAGACTAGAGCACACCTCAAAGCCATGAAGAATAGAGCTTGGATTTCAATAGGGTAACCATACACACCCTGCAATTACAAAATAGGGAAACCAGGTGTAACGAGGGTGAAAATTGTTGGACAAACTTAGAAAAAATGATCAAGTTAATTAACTTGTAACCGGATCAACGTGAACTGTGATTTAAGAACGCTTAGACTCAATCTTGAATAATGAGAAATTCGTTCACATATTATAGTGTCTATCTTGCATGTTTGTTTGATTCTTGATTTACGCTAACCCCGCGTCTAACAAAAACCAATAGGATGTAAAATAATAAGAACACAATTCGATTGAAAACACAATGTACAAATTATGGAATACCATTCTGCGGTCAATCATGCAGCAGCCGTCAGCGCATAGGAGAGTGGGGAAGGTGTCGAAGCCTTCGGAGAGGCACAAGGTGAGAATGAGGTGCATGCCCTTTTGGCATTCGGGCATTTCGGCCAGGGAGGAGTCGCCGGTGGACTTGGTGTAGGCGCGGAGCAGTATGATCCACCAAAAACCAGAATCAACTGGAGCCACTCTTCCTATAGCGCACTCGCCGAAGTCTGCTTGCACGGTGTCATCATTAGTGACGGGGTCGTGGATCACCTTGAAACTTGCCGGCATCACTCCTGCTCCCAGCTTGAACTGATCCACCATTTTTTCCCGCGATTGGAGGCGCACCGTTTTCAGCAGGAAGTTCTTCACTATCTCGTGCTCTCCGTTCATCAGGAAGGCCAATGCACTTGGCACAAAATCTCTAACAAATACCTGTCTTATTATGCTTACAATGTTAAACATGTTTAAGATGATTAGTATCAGCATATAGCGGGCAAGTGATCACGTTTAGTTCATTCGCCATACAATATGTTAGAGTTCATTTGAATTATAAGCATTAGGATACTCTAGAAGTTTAAGATGGTAGGTGGAGTCACTATTTGTTTATTAACTGATGGATAAGATTCATACATTTTTATGTTGAATGCAAACAAGGTAATAAGATTGAGAGTATCCACTTTATGTGTGCAACATCATAGATGAGTATTTGGTCTATGAGATGCATGTTAGGGTCCTAAATTGAAATAATGAATGAAAAATGTTTTGAAATCTACGAGAGTTAGGTTGAGTTTTCAACGAATCTAACTTTAATATGATATCATAACTTAAAGATATTACGTGAGAAGGAAAAGAAGAAATCGCAGACCTGATCGTAATTAAGTTCTTCAACAGATTGGTCTACGGCAGCAATAGTCCCGACGGGTTGTCCTCGAAAGTAGACCAAAGAGCGTCTGAGGCATTCCCAAGCATCAGCAAGCATGGGATGGGGCTCACAGTGACTCGACTTGGACTTGGGAGTGTTCAAAGCAGACCTGAGAGCCGGAGAGAACACATACTCCACATGCTCTGCTATGCGGTGGCTGTAAGAATTGGGAGGCGACACAGTAATGGACACCTCCCCCAACGACCTCTCGTCGAAGGACCTGTTTCTCTCTATTTTAATGGCTCTGGGTCTGTCCACCAACCTCAGATAATCAGAGTCGTCGATTTCAAACATCGTCGTCTCGTGGCCTCTTACACTTCCATTCTCCATTGCAATAGACATTCTTCAATCCCTTATCCTCAAATTAATATGAGCAACGATGAGATAGACGAAAGGAGCATGCCTCATCCCAAGTACAGCCTTATATATTGTAAAATTGGATGTAGCTGTAGCTGTCAAATGTTCATGCATGAATTCTTGGGAATTCTTGGTACATCCGATACCTATGTTCGGAATTCACTCCCTCATGGTTTTGTCTCTTTTTTACCTTCCCATTTTTGTCAAATAATTACACACTCAGTTTCTTCACCTTTCATTTAATGACTTGTAATGAGTGTACCCATCAAAATTTTAGACTAATGGTCTGCTCATAGGATATAGCAAAGACAGTTCCTATTTTAGTCTTGTTGTATTTAAAGTTAGTTTTTGTCTCAAATTTTTCTTAGTGTTTAAATTTTTTTTTGTTTTTTATCTCAAAGGGTAATCTTTGATCCTAAACTCTCTCTCATACAATTTATCTAGGAGACTAGGCGTCACAATTTGCCCATCAAAAACAACTTGTTATAATTTGGATTTGGTGTTTGCTTCTCAAGTTATTACGATTTTTGACTTGACATATGAAAAGAAAGACTAAATTAACAAAAGTTGGTCACCTTTAATATATAGATTAACAAAATCAAGTATAAAACCAATTATGATACTTCGAACCTAAATGACATCACTTAAGAATTTAAATGAATGACTATATGTTTATGGGCTATAAAAATGATGAAACCTTCATATCGTAAATGGTTAATCCAACTCTATAAATATCTATTACTTGGATGATTAAGTATGGTAGTAAGGATAAAAATCATTTACATTTATAAGGTGGCGACAATTGATCACAACTTGTGATTAGCGAAAATTTTGGATGGGAGTGACAACTTTTGGAATGTATGTCATCCTTTTGACTAATTTGGGAAAGGGCAATAACAATGACACATAGTTAAGGATTTGATAATTACAATGCTAGTAACTCTTGGAGCAACCTATATTTCATGGAATTGTCTCATTAAAACCCATTTGGATCTTCTATGAAGAAAATCCCTATGAAATCTGTATTTGTCCCGTTAATTAATTTGCATGCTTAACCCCATATCAAATTTGTCAAGAAAATAGATTTTGGATACTCTTTCTATTCTCATAATATTCTTTACTGATATGAACTTTATATTCGTCCAGTTATTTGAACCTAATGCCCTTATAAATGATCCAAATACTTTAGTAATTGGTTAATTAAGATCAATCTATCGTAATCTCATGTAAATTGACTTATTGAATGTCCAAATTTCCTTTATAAGATGACAATCTATTCTTGGCATAGTTAACATAATTTAATAGCCATTAAAAGGGTTGCATTCTCTTACAAACCATGCTTCAAATATAAATTTACAAATCATTATCATGATGATGATGATTCACGTCTGATGATATTAAACCCCTATTTTACTATATAAATAATTCAATTTATAAAAATCAAATTAGTCAATAGATCTAATGATTTCAACTGAAACATTGATTTCACGATGCTAATTTCAATTTATTTTTGAACCATGTTTCATTTTTTCAATATCATCATGATTTCACGATTTGTCAGTTTTTTTAAAACATGTTTCATTTTTCCACATTGTAACGAGATGTTAAACCGGTTGTAACGAGGGGGCCTGAGTGTTACGCGCTTTCAGCTGTAACGAGGGTCCCAGGTTCCATACTATAGCCTATGGTTGAAGCCTGTTGGGAGAGAGGTGTAGCGAGGCTCTCGGGTTCCATATTATAGCTTATGGGTTAACACTGTTGGGGGAGAGGTATAACAAGTTCCGGGTCAAAAGACCAAAATAAAATCTCCACCACATAATTCAGGGTCGGCTCAATGGTTTTTGAAGCTTAAAGCAAAAGTGATTAATAGTATATTATTTTGGGCATCAGTTTTCAAAATAGGTCTAAAATATTTAAATTTGAATCTTTTATTATAATAGTTGGACACTATTTTTAGATAGACCTAAATCAATTATTTCATTCGCTTTATAGATGAGCCAGCCCTGGTAGAATCGGTGATACTCTATTGTGTGATCCAAAAATAGTGTGTAGGTTTATATTTGAAGCACGTGTTTATAGCGGAACACAACCCAACTAATATATGATAATTTTTGTGCGGGCTCATCTTATATGGGCTCTATCTGTATAACAAAGTGAGAAATCGAAGCCCAACAAAAGACAGGTCCAACTAGCATCTTACATAAATAATGTTAAAATTTTGACCGTTTGAATCACCCGTTGCTGAAGCTTTCGAATTCCGACCCGCTCCAATCTCTCTCATCTGACACTCAAACAATCCGCTCCCTCATCATCACCGTCCTTGTCTTCTTCTTCTTCTTCAATTTTTCCATGGCGAAGAAGAGAGGATTGCCAGATTCTTCAGTCCGTGAGAAATGGCAGAAGATATTCAACTCGCTGACCCACATGCTACGGACCCAACAATCGCAGCTCGAGACTCTCGTCAAAGAGCGCAAGCTTCTTGAGGATCACATCAAGATGCAACATGAACGCTGGGTCTCCGACGTTCGTCTACTGGAAGATCAGGTCGCTCAGGTAAAGGCCCCGACTTTATGGAAATTTTGTTTATTCCATCCATCTTAAAATTAGGGTTTGGGGGAATTTGGGGGTTTTCTGGGTAGTGCTGAGGCTTTTGTGTCTTTCATTGTGTAGGCGAAGCAGAAATTATTGATGCAGGAGATGGCATCTGTGCTTAGTGCGGCCAAGTCCGATTTGCTTATCAGAATGAAGCAGATACAGACTGCTCTGAACAAACACAAGTTAGGTTAGTTTTTTCTGCCTAGAAAAGTTCAATTTTTTATAGGCGTAAATTCATTTTCAATTCTGGGTAGTTGGTTGATTCTTTCAGGAATTTTATTCTACGTGATTTGGAAGAAATTGAGCTAAGAGAGAAAAGGGAAAATTGGGATTTCAGGGTTCCTTGGGAAATTTGATTTTTTGTTTGTTTGTTATTGAGCTCTAATGTAGCCTTCAAATTGTGACATCTAGTTATTTTCTAGACGGACTCAGTATTGAAAGAGAGTTATTTCTCTTACAGGAAAAAAAGAAGAAAGAAAGTAGGAAGCTGTTTAGCTCCAAGATGGGTTAATTATTCCCCCAAGAGGGTCCAAAATTGAACACTAGTTTGGTTGAGTTAATGTGCTTCTTGAATGTACTAACAATATCCTTTTTTGGTGATTCAACTGCACTGATGCATTTTCATTTCCTCATTCCAGAATACGCAGAGGATGAGTTGACAGATTTCAAAGCATTGCTTGAATGTATCGCTCAGAATTCCTCTGGTGTGGAGGTATCTAATAGAAATTCTGCAGAGACTGGTAAAAGAAAGAGAGGCGACAGAAATAGTGATATGAGTGCTGAAGTAGAAAAGCTGAAGCGTGAATGTAAGAAGCTTGCTCTGGAAAAGGATACTGAGGTATCTGCCCTGTTGAATGAAAAAGGTTTTGTATGGAATCAGTATAATAGGATGGAAAGCAAGTATGCAAGCGAGTTAAAGAGCAAGCATTCAGAAGTTAAAATCGCGAACGAAAAAATTTCTGAACTTCTTGCCATTGTGGATCAACTGCAGTCCTCTAATAATGAAAAGGATGATACTATTGCACAACTGAAAAGCGACATGGCTAAGATGGATGCCGTCACAAGTAAATGCAACAGTGAAATTGAAAGACTATCTCAGGAGTTGGAGTTGTCAAGGAAGCTGAGAATTGCTTCAACTACACCTATCATGCGCCGCTGCACAAGAGGATCTAAAACTATTTGCTCAGGTGGCAGTGAAGTCTGCAGTACAAGTAATGGCACTGTGAAGAAAGAATCTTCTGCTGCACAAGTGCCAAATCATGTGAAAGACTCTGGAAAGGTAATTCTGAAATACCCTTACAGTTTAAACCAGCCATTCATATTTTTACTTAATTTCAATTACTAGACTGACATTTGACAAGGAAAAACATGATATCTTATGAAACAGCAGTCCTATAGAATGTGTATGCATATTTACTAATTTAGCTGCCTTTAAGCAACACTTTTATGAATGTTGTTTCTTCTGGTTGCTTTAGTGTAGTGTGGTGGCAGGACAGAGTAGTTGTTGACTGACCAAAGGTGAGAATGCATATTTGTAACTAAAAATAATGATAACATATGTTATGAACCAATAGCTGTTATTGTAGGCCTTTCAAATTGATTTCTTTTCAGGGAGGCAGGAGCTAACTATGCCTGTGTATTTGAAGTCGATTGGATATACATGTCTTCCTATCTTGAATTCTTGGGTAGTTTTGCAACTGTGTATCGAGTGTGAAGATGCATTTGTGTTAATATGTTTACAAAGTCTATATCAGACTGAATGTTTACGAGTTGAGGCATTCTGCAAAACTGCGAGGTGCTGTCATTTTATTTTAGTACAGTGGGTTCTGTTCTATGCATAGATTCTAAGGTTTAAGTTGAATGTATGCAATATGCCCTTTTGATCTATCAGTAACTGGATCTCACATGGTTAAAATTATATTCTAGGCGAAGTACTGAAGTGATAATTAATTGGTTTTTCTTTGGCAAGTCAACATTTATCTATATAATAAGATTATTAATTGCATTGCAGGGCGGCAGAAGTTCAAAGAGAAAAGAAATTGAAGTTATTTCTGTTTTGGAGACTCCAAAGTTGTTCTCGTCCAAGTTCAAAGTCCCCAAGTTGAAGACCCCAACTTCTGTGCGATGACCTCGTCTAGCCATATGATTGGATATTGATTATTGATTCTTTTGTTAATGTAAATTATGTAATGACTAGTGCAAGGTAGTGTTACTAATGTTTGGCTGTAAACTGCTGCAATAGATTAGGGGTAAATTCTTGTTCGCTACCAGTAACAGTTCCTATCATTCAGTCTATCATTGTGTGATTTTATTTTCCAATTTCCATGAATGTCCTTTTTTACCAATGAACTTCATGGATATTCCGGAAAGGCAAAACAATAGTTATCAACCTCATGAACTTATATTAAGCTGTTGGTATAAACTCATTGCAATTGGGACTTAATAAAAAGAAAAAAATGTCACTTTACTGTATTTATGTATCAACAATTTTTATTTGACTATACCTAACTTAATCAGTCAAAATCTATTAAATTTTATGTTAAAAAGACATAATTGGTTTGTACATTTCAAAATATTCCTTAATCATTAAACAATCCTAACCATTAAGCCAACACTAACCCTCACCCTCCAGCCTTTCCTCCGTTCACGCCTCCAGCCGTCTCCTACTCTAGCCAAACCTCAAACCTCCGCCCACCTCCCTCGCCACCGCCGACGACACTAGGTGTGAGTCCGGGAGCTTCATCTCCACCGTGCTTGGACTCATTTCCAAGAGCTCGTCGCCGCCTACGGTACCAAATCTCGTCGCGGACCTCTAACAGCTCTGCCTCCACTTTAGATATGTACTCCTTCACCATAATTGAGTCCAAGAGCTTCATCTCCAGGTGCTCCTTATTCATGTCCAGACCCGCGAGCTCGTCGGCAGAAAAGATTCACGAGAGATCTTCCAATTTTGTTTATTTATCATTTAATTCTTTAAAATATCATTATGCCTTTTATTTTTAATTTCGATTGGTGATGCAAATGTAATTTCAGGATAAATCAATATTTGATTTTTGTCTGATTTTTTATGAATAGTATTTTTGTCATTTTTTTTAAAATATAAACATTTTAAAATTTTGATGAATTGTAGCAAAATGAAAAAACTAAATAGTTAAGATATTACATATACTAAAAAGGAATTATAACAGTTTATCGCACTTAACTATACTACTTTGACACTTTAATACTTTAATTTTTTTTTTCTTTTTAGGACCCTAACTATCAGTTTAGGACTCTTGGAGAAATGACTTTTCTCCAGCCCATTTGTGAATCCTGCTTTGGTTGGCCCAAAGTTACTTTGGTTTCTTTCACACTTGAAATCCCACATCGCTTAGATGTGAAACAATTTTGTTGTTTATATTGGTTTGTCTCCCTTCCTCTATCAGTTGTGTGTGGGCTTTTTAGGGGTAACCTGCGGCTTCAACCAAACCCACACGTGCGTGTGCCGTCCGGGTTGCCCGGTCCGGTCTGGGGCTTTGGGCTTTGGTAGAGCACCTGTGGTGCGAGCAAACCGACCTTTTGAAAAAATAAAAAAAGATTTAACTCAAAAAACGTTTTGAGTCCAGGTATTAATTCTTTGAATTAATAAATAATATTTATTTCTTATAAAATATTTTTCTCTTATAAATTGGACTCTCTTCCTCTCATTCTTTCACAAAAAAAATAATTTTGTTGCCTCCAGAAATCTTTTCCTGTTTTCAATCTGTCCCTAAAAAGTGTTCGTACCTGCTGTTCCACCTTCGGTCCAGCGAGTGGGCGCTCTTCCGAAGATTTGCGCTAAACCTCGGGAAGCTACTGTATCTGGATCGCCACCTGAGTCCACCGGAATTTTAGCTTTCACGTCAGTGGCTTTGCACGCCACGACATAGACGCTCTCCCTCCTTTCGTCATCATTCCTTGCAGATCGGTCCAGCAATTCACTAACAGTTGAGCTAGCGTTACAAACTCACTGTCCGGGTCAACTTTGTGATTCTGCCTTCGACGACAACCGGGTATTATTTACAACAAGGACAACATACCCTTAAAATACCTAAACTATCCTTGGTTGAAAGAAAATAAATTAAAAGCGATTAAAAAAAGTTAAAAGTGTGAAGATCTGGTTGAAGGAATGGTCCGGATTTAGTTTTCATTTATATATTTTTTTAAATTGTTTTTTTTCAACCAAAGGTATTTTCTGGGTATGTTGTCTCAAACTGATAGTTAAGGTCAAAATTATAATTAAAGTATTAAAGTGTCAAAGTGATATAATTAAGTGCATAATATGTCATTTGTCATTTTCCTTACTAAAAACGAAGTTAGAGTTGCAGCTAAGTGAAAACCATTCATACCTTAGTATAGTACCATTGATAGTTTGATACCTTAGTATGTATAGTAAAGTAAGTGACATAATCACTTAATAAAATGTTGTTTTTAGTATTGGAAAGAGTATAACTTTGAATCCTCGGTTCCTTTCTAAGTTTTGAAACTGAACAGACCACCACTGCCGCATTGTCCTCCTCTTCGCTTTCTCGGGAAAATGTCTTCCGAAGAATCAATGGCCGCCAAGAAAGAGGAGGTACGCGACGATGAGGACGGAAAATGGTTGAATTCTATGCTCAAAGACCAACCCCAATGCTAGCTAGCTCCACCAAGTCTTGACGATAAACCCATTAAGAGGCGGAGCTTAGATTTCAAGTCTAATAAGGTTTGTTTTCTTCTTCATTTCTATTTACTGAAAAATAGATAACTTTAAGGCCCCGGGAAAAATCTTGGAAAATAGGAAGATTGTAATATTTTTGGTTTATAATGTAGTTTGGGTGGTTGAGGTGAGTAGTAGTTGCATTGGAGAGGGTTAAAGCCTGAAATGCTTTGGGTATTTGCTTTTGGTGACATTTTGCTCCTTTGACTTTGTGATGATATTTTAATTTAGCCTTGTGGATTTGTTGTGGCTAAAGCAACTGAAGAGTAAGGTTAAGGTAGGAAGAGTGAGAAGAAAGTTTATGATTTACCTATCCAGAGACGAGACTCTTCCTAGGAAGTATGGTGCATTTCATTTTGTTTTCCTTTATTAGTATATCATTAGCTAAAATATTCTTATTTTCCTTTCATTTTGCATTTCCAGAGAGACCTACTGCCGATTTTTTATGAAACTCAAAAATGGTGAATGACTGCTCCAACTGAGAGTGGTCTGGTGTGCAAGATAATTCGTAGTTTGTTTCATTTTTGAGTTTTTGATATGGAATTTATTCAACTTGAACTCTAAGTGTTTTTTTAGTGTACACCAGTTAACCACGTGAAGGTACATTTTGAGGCCATTAACTTTATGTTATGTGCATCTGTAGTTAGAATTTTGTTTCTCTGCTCAACGTTTTTGGGTTTTTGTACCTTAATTTGTATGATGAGGGATTCATTTCTTTAAGGGAAATTGAGTCTGGAATGGACAAATATCATTTGTGCTAGGTCGTGAATCATCCCTTCTATAGGCAAACTGCATGTTTGTGTATTTGTATAGATTACTTGATGATTGAAAGATACAACGAGAGCCACATTATATAGGTGGCTAAAGTGATCAGGATATGAACAAGAAAAGGAGATAAGTACATAAATAATTTATGTAAGTGTATATTCATAAGACCAGTATATATCTCTAACACTACATATGTTTGAAGTTTTATTTCTTTGCCTGACATTGTCATTATCCTGTAAATTTGACTCTTCAATGGCCAAGATCATCATTGATTTATTTTTCCCAAAAGG
>JAYMTP010003137.1:0-17701 GCA_036897365.1 Geranium brycei | reverse complement strand
CTCTTTTGAAATGTGGCTTTTGAACCCACTTTCCTTTTAGTTTCTTTTATCATTGCCTTTGTACTCTCGTTGGGGATTTTCCCTCCCCCAACTTCTCTATTTATAAAAGCTTTATTTCTGATCAAAAAAAAAGAAAAAAAAAGGGTTGCCCACTGTTTCTCCAATGAACATATAAAATAACCAATAGAATACAAACAGCAAAAACTGTATGGCTCGTTCTATAATTGTTTCGGACCAATACTCAAAAAAAATGTAAATACACAAACACGCAACATCATCCTCTTTCATACTTAGTTGATGTCATGCCTATCAATCCTTATTGACCCAAGTGGTAAGGAGCTCGGTCCCCTTTAAGCAACTTCTCATGTTCGAGTCTTATGAATAGACAAAATGGGTGTTGGGCAAACTTCACCCCCCCAAATGGGTCCCCGGCTTGATTTGGATAAAACTAATACTTTCATGTTGCCTATCAAAAAAATGTTGAAGCCATACCTCATAAAATGTCCTCAGAGAATCGACTATCATTCTCTTAACCTGGAAACAAGTCCAAATTGACAATGCAACAAGGAGATGAGACCATGATGTCAAATTTTAGCCTCAGATTCAAAAGAAGAGAAAATTGCAAAAAGGTGCCCTATTATATATGACACTTTTGCAAAAGGGTGTTGTGTTGTTTGCTAATGGCAAAAGGTGCTGTGTTGTTTGCATTTTTTTACAAAATGTGTGTATTTTTATAAAAATGACGAAATTGCTCCTGACATTAAGAATTAAGACTTTTATAACATAATTTTAACTTAAAATAGTATAATTACAAAATTTGATCATACAAATTTTAGTTGAAAGATGAAAACAGGAATATATTTAAAATATTTATTTAATAAAAATATTTTCAGGGGTAATTTTGTCATTTTTATAAGATCTACATATTTTGCACAAAAATGCAAACAGCACAGCACCTTCTTGTCATTAACAAACAAACAGCACCCTTTCGCAAAAATGATAAAATAGGGCACCTTTTGCAATTCTCCCTGAAAAGAACTGTTAGTAATACACAACAATTCACACACCTTGTCGTCGAAAAACTCCTGGACAACTGACAGAGTTTGACCCATTGCTCTATGCAAAATACTTGGAACAGCTCCTTCCACACCTTCATCTGCAGCAAGAGCTGAAGATTCTGCCTCTTTGTATATACTTTTCCAAGTTGAAAGCAAGTCTAGCAAGTCTTTCGTCAATTCCTCTGTAGAACGACCAGCAGCAAAAGTTCTAACAGTCAGACCAAAACCAGGAGGCTGCAGAGACTTCGCCAGGAGCTTCAAGCGTGTACGCTCACCACTAGGAATTTTCAATGACACTCCAACTTTTTGAGTACGAGTAAACAATACCTACAAGTCATGGGAATGAATTGACAAACACAAAGCAAAGATTAATATGCATGAATACAAATTAGAAGAGTATTTAAGCTTGAGAGGCATGGAAAGAAAGAGTTAAGCAAAACACACCCAGAATCTGCTTTTCAACGTCGGATAAGGAGTTACTGTTGGACCTTTAGTGCCCAATCCTTCTTTGAGAACCTGTACAATTATTTTGGTGCCCGTTTGAATGAGGTCCCACTTTCCTTCATTACAGGAAACCTTTGACTCCTTTAGCCTCTCAAGAAAAGGCATTAGAGAATGATCAGAATGTTCTGTTATAACAGGAACTTTGACAGATTCAACTTCAAAATGTTCTACCCCATCCAAGTCATCCTCTGTTTCAGCATCAGCACAATCAATCATATTGACATTCTCCTTTAGAACATCAAAATCAGTTTCTACTTCAGGCTCCTCATGGTCACCACCGGCCATCTGTATGGGATCCTCAAAATCAAATTCTATGCGATCTTTGATGACTTTGACGTCATCTTCCAACATCCCTTCATTATGCTCTCCAGCTGGATGCTCTTTCAGGGTTCCGATCACAGAACCATTTGAAACTTTGTTCTTTTTCATCTCACGAAATGGAGGAAAGATGAATGGCTCCCAATTTTTATTGATTTTCATGAGACAATTCTTAGTACTACCTATATTTATAAATGCACCACCCAATTTTGGAAGATGTTTCACGAATACTCCCAGATACACACTGTCACTCTGAACACTACTTTTAACCGGTTCCAGTAACAATTCAACCAATTCATCATTTTCCAATACAGCAATCCGTTGCATGGTACATACTGAAGAATTAATGAGTATCGTAGTAGAAACAGAATCATCTTCAGAAATTTGATCGTTGCCATCTTCAGGTAGCAACTTCTCTGTGCCTTGGTAATACTTATAAAGAAAATCAAATGTATCGCTGGACACGGGAAGGGAACGAGGTGGGTCAAACCATGGCTCCTCAATGGGCTGATCTCTGTCACAGTGAATTATAGGAGAATTTGGAGTCTCGTGTGTATCATTATCTGTTTGTTTATTGTCTGAGAATTTGTCCATCGCATGTCCGTTTAGGACAAGCTTGGGCTCTGCCAAACCATTTACTAAGATATTCATAATCTCATCTTTATGCGTACCATTATCTGTATCTTCATAGTCAGATTGTTTGTCCATCTCAAGGTTGTTTCGGAAATTCTTCGACTCTGACATACCATTTACAAAAATCTTCATCAAGTCATCTTTATCTGTCAAAAACTGGAAGCATTTGAGTGTTCAGAAGCATAATATGGAAGTTGTACATGCAGAAATGCCAAGATGGAGATATTACCTCCTCTTGGAGCCGGGATCAATGGTTTTATAGGAAAGAATGTGTCCTCCATCCATGATTCCCATTTATGAGATTGGGACCTTTCGGTGTTACACGTTGTCCACGAATCTCTCACCACAATTTTTTTGTCTTGTTTGGAAGTTAGAGGCACTGATAGAGAAAACGCAGGTCCGGCCCTCCAAAAGATGTCGGAGGAAGGCAAAATTTCTTCTTTTATGAAATAATTGTACTTACAGTTTACTCCATGTGCTATCTGCCAAATCCAGAAAGGTGATTAGGGAACTTCATAGAGTGAATTATAATAGAAAAACTTGATAAAGATTTCCCAGAGAGCGGATTCTATGCTGCTCTTTGAAACTAAAGGAAATGCCCACGTAAACATTTGCTTTTTTATTTGTGCAACAGAACAATAGATGGTGTCATCAGTGGAAATCATCACTTTTGTGATCTTAACCTAATTGTATGTCTATGGAAATTAAATCTGTCCCAGAAAAAAAGTCAAATTCACCCAACAATCTGTTCACATACCAACAACCACTGATATAAACTATCCTTATTTCTCATAGCATGAAATACCTTGATCTCAGTCCGCCATAATTTAGAATGTTCGGTAGGGACCATTAGTATAGCCATCTCTGGTTTCCAGCAGCCGAGGACAGCCGGTTCCCCAGTTATGTACAAAAGTTGACCATCTGCTAAATCAGCTTCAACAGTCCAAACTACCTCACATAAGCCTTCAAAAGCAGCAACTGAATTCCCTGAAAATAATAATGTGCTAAAAGAATAAATCACTCGACTATAGGAGAAGTACTTGCTCCAAGGCTGAAACAGAAGAAAAAAAATAGCACGTGCTAGAGAATTATGCTGTTAGAACCTAATACTATAGAAGAAAAAAATATCTCCTTAGAACAAGGAAATGAATAACAAAAATTCTATGGGTCCATGATATTTGTAACGTCGATGCAGTATTTCCTTTTAACATATCTTTGAAAAAATCCAACTAATAGATGGTGGTTTTCACTTTATTTTCTCAATATTGTAACATTATGCCCACCTTAATCTTTGCCTTCCGTGAAAGGATAGATAAAGTTCAAAACATTTTCAGAAAATGCCTATGAAACCCTAGTATTCTTAAAAAGAAAGTGATGTAATGAAAAATAATATACCTAACATGCAAATGACAAATAGTTTTGCCGTAGAAATGTAGAATCATCTGATTCAAACCAGAAACCACATTTGATAATGAGCTGTCTCGATGGAAGGGCTAGGGACCCTTAGCCCGAGACATCCATGTAAAAAAAATTGCTGCATATAAAAACGGAAGAATATTATCCAGAGCATACATAAGACTGTGATGGTAGGATATGTATGGATGGAGAGAGTATGATAAGGGGAACCACGTAGTAATTTACTGGTTTATATACACAAACACTACCAAGGAAGAAAATGACTATTATGTGAAACAATAATTTTCACACATCTTTTCTTCTTTTGGGAACCAAAATTATTCATAATATTACTGTCAAAATGTTCCAATTGAGGATGTCCAGTTACCTTTCCTTGCAGCCATAACATGAGATCTTCTGACAGAATTGCATTTCCCTGCACATACACTGAATCTGAAAGCATTCTGCATAGGAATGTGCCAGCATACATATCTGACCAATGTGTAAAATGCATTATTTCTTTAATATATAATTAAATACAAAATAAAGATAGGTCGATCATCAAGGTCAAATCAAATATCTATTAATGATATGAACATATATATCAGAATTTGTTTCAATGTTTGAGTTGAATAGTTGAGCTTGTAAGTGTAGTTACAGATACACTACTTCAATCTATCCACCATAACTACAATCATACATACTTTCAGTAGATTTCTGACATAACCCAACCCACAAATGCCACTTCTGATTTTTAAGGATGTATAACCAAATAAAAAGTGAATCACACATACATTGCTGTGTAACAGTGGCTATTACTTGGTTCTCCGAATTCTGAATCAAAATAACTTGGATAATGATTTCATAGAGCATAACCACTGTGCTATAGCTAACTACCCTTCTCTCTTACAAACCAAGGCATTGCGATGAAGCTCAGCCTCGCAACCTTATCCAACATTCAATAAACCATCTTTAAAACCTCACCAACAAAAACTCATTTCCAAACTTGAACACGACAATGTGGAGCCTCACTTCAGCTACCCTAACGTAACCACTCATGTCCATTTTCAGGACCTCCCCACGAGAGGTGCTGTGCTTTCAACATGCAATAGCCAACAACACGTCAACCATGGATAAAAATCTATACATGCAATCCACACGCTGAGCAAGAAAAAGTAAAACCACAGAGCATCCACAGCAATTCAGGTACTGTCGACCAAACCGAAGACCGGGAAATCGAGCAGCAATTGAAAGACACAAACCAAAGCATTGTGATGAAGCTCAACCTCACAACCTTCTCCAACATTCAATAAACCCTCTTCAAAACCTCACCAGCAAAAACTCATTTCCAAACTCGAACACGACAATGTGAAGCCTCGCCTCACTTCATCTACCCTCAAACGTAACCACTCATGTCCATAAGCATTGTTGCTCACAACATAACACACAATATCCAACAACATGTTGACATGAATACAAATCTATACAAGCAACGCACACACTAAACAAGAAAAAGCAAAATCATACTCCATCCACAACAATACAATTCAGGTACAAACCAAAGCTTTGTGATGAAGCTCAACCTCACAGCCTTCTCCAACATCCAATAAACCATCTTTAAAACCTCACCAGCAAAAACTCATTTCCAAACTCGAACACGGCAATGTGAAGCCTCGCCTCACTTCATCAACCCTCAAACATAACCACTCATGTCCATAAGCATTGTTGCTCATAACATAACCCACGATATCCAACAACATGTTGACATGAATACAAATCTATACAAGCAACGCACACACTGAACAAGAAAAAGCAAAATCACACTCCATCCACAACAATACAAGTCAGGAACAAACCAAAGCATTGTGATGAAGCTCAACCTCACAGCCTTCTCCAACATTCAATAAACCATCTTCAAAACCTCACCAACAAAAACTCATTTCCAAACTCGAACACGACAATGTAAAGCATCACCTCACTTCATCTACTCTCTACAGTAACCACTCATGTCCATAATCATTGTTGCTCATAACATAACACGCAATAGCCAACAGCATGTTGACATGGATACAAATCTATACAAGCAACGCACACACTGAACAAGAAAAAGCAAAATCACATTCACATTCCATCCACAACAATACAGTTCAGGTACTGTCAACAAAACCAGAGACCGCGAAATTGAGCAGCAATTCAAAGGTACGAGAGCTACAAGCAACAATGCAAATTCTGAGGCCACCACAAGTCCAATTCAAAACAGTACACACTGAAACTGTAAACACCATAGCCACGACCAAATCGAAGAGAGAGAGAGGGAGAGAGAGAGAGAGACTGTGCTTACGGTGAGAGGAAGGAGCCGAGGAGGGGAGGGCGAGGGCGGAGGAGGAGGTGGCGGAGCCTGGAGGGAGCGTCGCGGACATCCATGGACACGGCGAGGAGGAGCTCAGAGGAGCAAGGACATTGAAGAAGATAAGATATGAACGAGAGAGACGGTCTGGGGCTGGTAAATTTGGGCTGTGGGTGGGGGCGTTTCCGTCATTCGAGCCCCGGTGGGAAGCGAAACTCGGGGCTGGACTCACTGTGTGTAGATAGATGAAGGAGGAGGGTGTGTTGGTGTTGATAGCAGAAGAGGGAGAGAGAGAGAGAGAGAGGGAGATGATGATGATAGGATAATTAGGATTGGGGCTTGGGGCTTGGGGCTTGGCGCCTTGTGAATCTTCAGTAATGGGCTTGAACCGGCCCAATCAAGATGGGCTGTGGCCGTTTCCATTTTATGAAAAGAATTCGCTAAGCTTATTCATTGAGTGACAAATAGAGAATTGCACGTGTGTACAGTACACTTGGATACGACTTGCACTTAAATATATTTTACTATTATTTGTAAATTTTAATAATTATCTAACTCATATTTTGTTGTGAATTACTTTAAAAGTGTTACGAAAATCTGGCATGATGGTCCAACTACTCACCTCACCTCCTCACATAAGTTCAGAAGTTCAAGTATTAGATATAGCAAATTTTTCGACAAATTTGTTCTCCTCTCTACATTTAAACACAATGTTAATGTTAATTTGTTGTGATCTCTTTGTTTATTTCATTTTTTTCTTTTATAGTATTTTTAAATTCTTATCATTTGTCTTCAATTTTTTTTACCAAAAATCTCATCTCTGATTTGACAAAGAATATGGTTGAGGTCGTCATATCAACAACACATTCATTCGTCCATCGTGACCTTCTTGTTGGTTGGATTTTTTTCGAAATTATAGGGAAGTTTTGTTGAGGAGGCATTACAAAGGACGAGCACACCACAATAAAACTTATTAGGTCTTGCTGTCTTGGTCTCGTCTGTTGTGTTATAAAATTATTTGTAAACGTTGATGTGGAGTCTGGACTCACATGTGAAAATCCTAATAATCTCATCTTTCATATTTAGCTCATTCACATCGGTATGCTCACATCCATAAGTTCAAACTGCCTTGTACATTGACATGTTGGCCCATCTAACAATCCTAACCTAATATGCTCGTGATTACAATATTGTATTGGTATACTGTCTCAATCCACCACGACTTGTAAGACTCACTATACATGTCGAGATATGTGCAATTTTGGCCTATGGTACAAATTGTTAGGGTGAATCATGTCGCTACGCAAGAGGGCATGTTACAAAGAATTTAATCTTCACATTATAGCTCACTCTTAGCTCAAAAGATTAGTCTGATGGGTTTTAAGTCCAATGTATTTACGATCTCTTTTCTCCTTGTACTCTCTGATGTGTGACTTCGACTTACATGTGAAATTTCTAACATATTCCAGATCTAACTTGTCGAAAACAATGCGAAGTAGAGTGTGGACAGAGTAGAAGGGAGGCGGAAAGGGGATAGAGTAAGGATTATTTTAGTCCGTCGTTGAGCATATTACAACAAATATATGTTAGATGTGTTTACTTGTTATTCATATGCATATACAAGAGACTACTTAGGTGAAAAACACTTTTGTGATGAAAATTAAGAACTAATTGCATTCGGCAAGTTAACAAAATGTAATTTAAGATTAAAGTATAATTTGATAAACGCATGTAATTTTTAAAAAATTAAATTAAATTAAAATTATTTATCATTGACGACGTGATAAAGTCTCGACCCTTTATTTAATAAACCGAATAAATGCAATTGGTTTCCATGTTGTATTATAAGACATAATTTCTCTCCATGTATATACAATTATCTCAATAAGATATGTTAATTCATTCAAAATCTTCTTTTAAAACTAAATCTTACATGTGACTTGGAACAAGATAAGGATGGACAATAGAGGACAATGTAAATAAATGGACAGTGAAAGGTAGCTTTTTGGTGAGGTGACTGACTTCTCTGGTCCAATGGTGGAGGAATAATCTTTAGATGAGAAGGTCCATAGAGACACATAGAATCTTTAAGTGGTTACCAGAAGAATCAATGGAGGCAACAATCTTTTTTTCCTACCAGCTCCTTCCAAATCCAAACACAGTTGGAGAATAGGCAATTATTGAGTTCCTCCATAGCCTCCCCTACAACACAGTTCCATAGAATCCGCAATATGCTTCTCCTTTATTAGTGTAAAGAAAGAAACACGATTGATTGAGCAAGATTTGTGTATAGTGTTGAAAAGTAACATGGCCCGTTAGTGGAGGAATGTGTTGTGGAGAACATGACACGGTTCTTTTATGGGTCGACATGGGAGTATTATTAATTGGAAAAATTGATGAATCACTTTAATTTAGGATTAAACGACAGACTTTAATTAAAATAACATAAAATGATATGGTTGTTGTTGGGATATGTTTTGAATCAAAATTGAATTCGTAGCAAACGACTTTGAGAACGTCGGGTAGCACAATATGATTTGATGTTGTATTTAGACTTTTTGAATCTTTGACGGTGATTTAATTAAGACGAGCTTCAGATTTCACGCTTCGTTTTAAATAACATAATCACACTGTTTGTGAGTTAATAAAGACGCGTTATTGATTACTCACATAAATATATGATGCTCCCTGACGTTAGATATATCTTGAACTGACTGTGGACCTAGTGAATTTCCCTTTTAACCATAGTATTTAACATATTATTATATCTTGTTTCTCTACGTGAGCTTGAAAGGAAATGAACCGTACACATACATAAGCATGAGAAAACAAGTTAAATTAAACGAAAAAAATAAAAATAAAATGGTATATAAAAAAATCACACCCGACTAATAATGTTAAACTTTTAGTGGTAGAGTTCAATCCGAGACATGACTCCATTTTCCTTCAAATTATAAATAAGGTCGACCTAATTTTACATAGAATTAGAAATAAGGTTGATTTGGGCATATGTTTATGAGCTCCCTGTGTCTAAGCTGTGACTAACCCATATGGGGAAGTTCGACTTATTCACTTAAATTTTTATTCTGTTCTCTTCATTTTAGTTTAATACTAATTATTTCATTTTAGTTTAACACTACATTCATAAAACACCATCAACAAGAACACCAACATTGTTCAACTCAACGAGACATATCACTAAAAACAGCGCACAACATCTGAAAGCACACAAGCCGCAGGTGGCGCATTGGAAGATACACACACAACATTGTCACATATCACTACAGAAGCGCACGACATCTGAAACCCACACAAGCCTCAGGTGGCGCATTGGAACGACAAAAACAAAAGCTATGTACACGAAGCGCACACAATCCGAAACCACACAAGCCTCAGCGGGCGCATTGTTCAGACCAGACCTATGTACACAGAAACCCCATAAACTCGGCTTACCATACACAACCCGCCTCCTCCTCGGGGATCAACGGGTTCCTGCACAGCGGGCACGTCGCGTTCCAGTACTTCAACCACCTCTCCAGGCACGCCTTGTGGAACACATGGCCGCAGAACAGGTGGTTTATCTCCGACTCCGGAGCAAACTCGCTCAAACAGACCGAGCAGTCCTGCTCGTGCTCGCCGCAGACGCTGTCGAACCGGATTGTAGGCGTCCGGCTCCTGAAGTCCTCCACATATGTGTCAGAAGGGCTCGACCGACATTGCGATGACTCTGACGAGCTGTCGAACGAATCTGACGATGCGAGGCTGATGCCGAAAACCCCGAGGATTGATCTGATTATACTCTTCATCACCGAGATTGATAGGGCCGTGTTGACCAGAATTATGCATAGCATTCCTTCAGAGGGCGATGGTAGACTCGAGATGCCCATTTTGCAGGTTTATGCACAGCTTTAACTATTGTTCTTGATTTTGGACTTGAACCTGAAATCGACCAAAGAAACAATGTTAGGAACACAAAATTCAAAGCATGAAGAGAAAAACAATCAAATTTTTACACATAATTAAGAATTACATCAAATTTTTACACATAATCTGGAATTAATGAATCACAAAATTTATGATTTCACATGAAGATTCAAAAGAATCAACATTTATTTCAGAAAATATCACACCTTCCATAATAAGTATGCAATTAACAGTTGAAAAATTAGGTGAAACCAAAAGACCAAAACTTTTTTGTTTCTTTTTTTACTTTTGTTACTAAAAATAACCAATGTTATCAATTTCTGATTAGTTTTCTCAAAAAAAAATTCTGATTAGTCAAACTAATATGATTAGTTCAATTAATTCCAGATGCCCAATCTGCTAGACCAGTGCCTTTTACTTTTTTGGAAAATTGTGTGCTATTGAGCTATTTGAGAAAATGAAACTAAAAGCCTATTACCCTCTCAAAATTGAGATTTAAATGATCAAGAACACAAAATTCAAACAAATTAGAGGGTTTCAAGCTCTGAACCAAAAACCCATTTCCAGATGGATCCACACAGATCCTTCAATTAAGCAATCCAATTACAGATCTAAAGTATCATCAGCCACATCAAAAAGGCCAAAATAAAAATTTCCACAACCCAAATCAAAATTAGAAGATCATAGCAAAACATAAACAGATTGAACCCACAATCCTGATTGATCTCATACATAGAGAAGAAAAAAAAGAACTTACCCAAAGAGATTGGAGATCTGGTTCAGCTGGATCTTGAAGGTGCGAGGAAGATGAAGAAAATAAAAGGTTTTATGCAAAAAATGTGTGTATATATCTATGTATGTGAATGTGATTATGTCTGGTCCGTGAACAACCCACCTTCATTTTATACCCAACTAGGCTCTATGATTAGCGGCACAGCCTCGTTAACCATGGTTACCGAACCCGACCTTTCCGGTGCGTGGGACCCGTTAACCATGGTTACTTTATATCGTCACCTTTAGTTTTTCCTTGCTATTTATATAATATTCATTTATCCTGTCTCCCCCACTCCGGATGTGGAGGATTTAATAGGGTATGGTTGTTAAATTATTGTTGGTTTGCTTTTAATATCAACTTTTTAATTAGAATTACATTCAAATGCGAACCATTTTCGAACCATCCGAAAGGGTATAATATTGATCATCAGAAATAGAATGTTCATTATTAGAAAAATTGTGATATTACATTTTGTCTAAATGTTTTACTTCTGAGAGTCAACATTCTACTTTCACACAATTCGAACGTTACTGTAATTTGTATCAAAGCGTGCCCAACTTAATTATATAGCTTCTGTAGAACTTTTAAAAGTGAAATTAGATTTTCACATTTTATATGAGTCGAATCGAATTAAATTTGTGAATATTCATCTAGTCTCGACTTTACTTCTAACAAATAAACTTATAAAGTTGAGTTTGAATTTTACTTTAAAAATCTCAGGATTTGACACATGAGATTATGAAGTCTTGATGGACGTTGAGCTCGAGATTAAATCGTTCATATAACTTTAAGCTCGACAAATTGAGCTGGAACGTAGTAAGTGTAAGACAAATGTCTAGCAAATTTTATTTTAATATCTGATTGAAGATTCAATTTTTAAATTATTTAGACTTTAATAGCATGTAAAATTTAAATATCATAGTGCGTATATATTATCAAATAATTGTGACAATAAAACACAAGCTTTGTTAACTCTTTATTTAATTTACTTTTACTATAAGATTTTTGTATTTTAACATTTCCATATAAGATTAAATTTTATACGTGCATATATTAAATAATACCATTTCCTTATTATTTGTCTGATTTGAACCATATAACAATTGAAAATTCACATTTATGGGAAATTGGCAAAGTGTGTCATATCACTCATTCTTTACAATAAAAATATTAACTTTATTAGTTTGTGCATCACTCACTCTTTTAGATACAATTATTTTTCTCTTATATTTTTACATTTAACCGAATTTTTACTTCAACACTTTATTTTGCGTGTAGACTTGTACACGAGGTTAAAGGGTGTCTAGGCACAGAGAACTTGAAAATACAAGCTCATTTCAACCGGTCTTTGGTACCAAGTAAAATGAGTTATATATATATATATATATCATGTCAAACTTATTAATTGTATATGTTTTTTTAAATTATTTTTATTTGGGTTTACTTTTTTTATCATCAATTCTTTCTATTTGGGTTTACTTGTCATTATTATATTTATATGTGTTTTTCTACGCCACGTACGCCTTTACTTTAACATAATCACTTATATTAAGTTGATCCGGAAAAAGAATAGCATTTCAATTAATTTCTCAATGAAATCGAGAGATAGCTATAGATAGCTTTTGAAACGACTAGTCGAACTAAACACAATCAAATACGTAAACAAAATTAAAACAAAGGATCCTAACAAAATTTACACACCTATACGGCGACCACATGGATAAGGTTCAACGTACACTATCCTTAATGCGCACACACTTGTACGTGACAAATGGCGTCTAAATTGTGAATTGTCGTTGCAACACATCGAGCCATATCATATTTTTACAATGACCACAAATGACATGCCTACGTGTCCCTGTTGTACTCGCTCTCATGCACGTGTCGCCGATGTGGAGGTCTTGTCACGCAGGGCCTCATGGGTTCGAGCCCCACATGGAACAAAGAGAACCTAATTTTCATCATAAATGGCCTTATCCGAAGTGTCAGTCCCGCGAAATGGTCCGTTGATGTACCAACGTTGTTGTCTAGGTGGCAACTGGATCACCGAGATTGTAGTGAGACCGATGCGCTATAAAAAGGAAGTTCAAGCTTTCGATATGGGGCAAGCAACATGTTCGATCTTATCTAGAATGTCCTTTATGTTTTCTAATGTATACGTATGGCTTTTAACACTATTATGTGTTATATATGAAAAATATTTTAGCATTTATCACGTCAACTTTTTTATTATTCACAACTTAAATATTTTTTACATGTAAGATATTAACGTGTGGTAGGTACTTCATATGGAATGCATGCATTTTAGGTTGCATGAAAGAACAAGAGCAATATATAATTAAGAGAAATTTGCAAAAATGTGTTATATTATATGACATTTTTACAAAACTGTGTGGTGGTGTTTGTATTTTTTTATCAGAAAATGAAATTGGACTTGAAATTAATAATTAATACTTTTACAACATTTTCTAAATAAAAAAATACTTTTGCAACATAGTTTTAACTTTAAAATTCGAAATACAAATTTTTTTATTTATTTTCAGAGATAATTTCATTATTTTATAAAAATACATATTTTGCAAAATATATAAACAATACAAATATAATTTTGTCATTAACAACCAACACATCACCGTTATGCACAATTATCATATAATAGACACATTTTTGCAGTTCTCCTCGTGATAAATAAGTCGTTGATTCGTAAATGTTAGTTATAATCTTAATTTTATAAACGATTCATAAGCATAGAAGACATATATATTTGAGTTGTACGATGAATAAAAATAAATATGAAGAACAAGTCACTAACTCGTAAATAATATAAATATGTTATATTACTTCCAATTTTTAATGTTACATAACACAATAAACGTTCATGTTAGTTCATTAAATTCCCAAAACATTCATCAAAACACGACAAAATTCGCCCACTAGACTGGGTCAAACCGAACAAGCGATTTCTTTAATGAACTTGTTTTTCTCATGGCATGAACCGATATATACGATGATCTTGACCGTTAATCTGTAGGAAAATTGCAATTGGAAAAGCCTCTTGGTGCCTAACAAATACAATTAAGCAAAGCAGGTGGGGGCACGTGACGACAATGTCATCGTCAGTCATGTCCGAGAGAGACGTAAGTGTTAATGTACATGCGACCGCGAGGATCGGACGGTCACGGTGGTTAGGTGATGATGGACAAGAAAGAGTAGGGCCAGGTTCGTTGAACCGGAGAGGTCGGAGTGGCTTGACTTCACGTGACTGCCCATGTGGGCGTGTTTGGACCGAGGCCCACGCGTCCGTCTCCTGAACCCGCACGAGGTCGTGTGGTCCGGTCGGTCACTTACAACTAGCCAGGTCAATCGGCGGGTCGTGTGTGGCCGTTTTGTGTGTGCTTTTTTATTTAAGAATTAAGTCATTTCTTCATGTAATATGATGGCAAAAAAAAACCGAACTCGATGTGTACCTGATTAAACCGATCGATAGAATCGGATGAAATCCAAAAATTTTGGGCTGGCTTTTTCGAGTTTTTGAATGAGTTCGGGTCGGGTGCGAGTTGACCTATGCCGACCCGTGTCCAACAAGCAACCGAACCATTAATTTTATATATATATATATATATTATAATTTTTTAACAAAAACACAAACAAACCTAACCTAAATACCTAATGAGTCCCTCATGGCTAACTCAATAACTTATGTGTCTCTCACGGTTCATATATGGATATTATGGTTATTCAGTGAATTTAATCTCTATATACTGTCACTCAGATTGAAATTTTGTTTGCTTGTATTGTAAAAAATAATTGTTAACTGAATGAATTTTGAATTTTCGAGTCGGTTTCGAGTTTGAGAAGGAAAAAAATTTAAATCAACGGGTTTTTTCGGGTTGGGCAACCATTCACATTGAATGGTTTTTTGCAGATCAGAAATCTGCTCACAGTGAACATGTGCGAGTGCGACTTTGGTCAAACCTGACTCGTTGTCATTCCTACATATAACAATAAAATTTGATAAAATATAAATTAAAAATATCAAAATTTCATTATAGTCAATTGTACATCACGTTCCATCAATTTTATAAAATGGTTAATGATAAATAATAATTATCATTATTAGTTGACTACTTCTAACGGATATTTTAAAAATAATTATGATAAATAGATATCATCGTGCGCTTCCAGCTGAATAAGTTGTCCAGTTTCATGTTATCTAATACTACCACCATGAGTGTTATTGCAAATCAACATTGAATCTATGCATTTTTGGCCGATCGATTTTGAACTAATTTGTAATAAAATTTATTGTTAGGGAGACCCGAAAACCCGGATCTTATCAAGGAGAACACACATCAAATAAGTTTATATACATGTTAAAGTTCATCTCTGACTTAAGAGACTCTTCATCACATTTAGAGTCCAATGTGTATGTACTCTCTTTATATTTTGTACTTTTTCAATGTGGGACATGGATTCATACGTGTAATTCCTAACAATCCTCCTCCACATTGAGCCACATCACATCGGGCTGGTCATGTTTTTAAGCCTAAATCGTCTTGCACTCTCATCCGCTGGCCCATCTAGCAATCTTCACTAGATAAATCATGGTTATCTAGATCCTATTGGCCTACATGTCTCGATCCACACGAGATCCACTAACCTATCATACATGACATGAACTTACACCTCGTTTTCTTCCAATGTTGAAATAGAGACCCATGCGTACGAGGCGTGAAGGGAAATAAGCCCCACGTGTACAAGCATGAAAGAGTGAAGTAAAGTCACACATTGAAATAATACGATTAAAATTATATCATATGATTTATCATTTATCATTTCTCATATTTCATTTTCTTTAATTCTATTTTATTATATTACTTTATTAGTGAGATCCACTTAAAATTCACGATAACTCATTTCATCTAAAAATAAACAAATATGAACATTGAAATATTGTATGCTAGAGTTGTCAAAAGGATCTGAACTCAATAGATATTCTATGCACCCAATATGATCAGAATGGGTACATTCGAAAGCAAACGATAATGAATCAAATATGAATATTCTTACGAATATTTTATCAGACATGGGTCGGGTGTGGATAAACCTATATCATACTTGATCAATACCTGATGCATTTAATAATATTTTTTTAAAAAATAAATACTCTACACCTCATCTTATTATTCCTTACCTCTTAAAATAATAAAGACTCCACACTTAATAATAATATATACGGTTGTTTTCTAATATACAAGTAATTATATTATGTATGTTTTTTTCATTTAATTAAAATTGCTTATTAGATGGTTGGTTCAATTTGAACGTTAACAACTTTCATTTATTTTTAAATTAATTATATATTTTATTTCGGGTTCAGATATAAAAATTATCTATATCCATCAGTTTAACAAGGCTCGACTCGTAAAAAATTGTTCTGCTAGAGCTCGAAGCATATACAACTAAACTCAAGTTCGGCTTCAAGGAAATTAACTAAACTCGAGCTTGGCTCGACTCGACTCGGTTTTTTTTAAATAATTTTTTTTATTAAAAGTTAAAATCATTATATATATATATATATATAATTCATTAAAAATTGAACGAGCTACATGAAGATCGACTAAATTTGATTTGACTCATCTAAATTCGCAGTAATAATTTATTGAAAATATATAAATAAAAGGTCGGGCTCGAACTCGTTATATTATAAATTTATTCATATATATATATATCATAAAATAATGGATTTATGATAATGTATAAGTACCGTTAAAGTGACAGAGAAAAAAAAAACTCCCTCAATAGCATAGGCAGCAGCATTGCAGTATTATTTTTTAAAATTTACATCACTGTTTCTATAATGCACCACAGTACAAAAAAGTCAAAAAAGAAGAGTCAAACATATTTCCTTAAATAGTATGAATGGTAACATATTCTTATAAATAATTAAATAAAAGACATTTTTCTTCAAAAAAAATCCTCCAAATTGTCACATTAAATTAACCGAAATCGGTTAATAAAATAATTTTTTATAACTATAAGGGAAAAATGCAAAAAATTTCATTATAATTATGTTTTTTTGCACAAATTCTTCTTTTAATGTATTTTTGCAAAAGCTACCATTCTCTTATGTTCGATTTTTGAAAAAATTCTCCCTAACTCGTGTTCATTTTTGCACATTCTATGCAAATTCGTGAAAATTAATTGAAGTGTCAATTAAGTGTTAACTCAAACGTGTTTAGAGGTGTGCATTTTAGCAACATAATCGAAAACCGAATCCGAACCGAAACCGGAGAATCATGAACTACAGGTATACTAATACATTTCGAACTCAACTAAGTTTAATGTAGTATACAAATACAATTAAAACTCAATTAAAAATTTTGATTTTTTTAATTCAATAATTTATTATAGTATACTGATACATTTCAAACTCAATTAAAAATTAAAACACTAGTACATTTCAAACTCAATTATAAATTCTGATTTTTTTAATTGAAGATTCTATTTTCCATAATTTTTTATGTTTTAATTTAAATACCTAATTATAATAACAAATAAAGTTAATATTAATTAAGATTTGGTTGGAGTACAGTTACAAAAAATAATAAACTAAATAATAATAACAAACAAATTTAATATTAATTAGGATTATGTTGGATTACAATTATTTTCTTAAAGTAATTTGAATACATGTTAATCACATGTCTGTATTTAAGATACGATTTATTAACCAAATAAAACGAT
>JAYMTP010003136.1:0-17705 GCA_036897365.1 Geranium brycei | reverse complement strand
ATTCAGTAACATTTTAAAATTAACACCGCGCATCGCGCGGGGATACAAACTAGTTCTAGATAATAATAGATTTCACTATGTATGGCGATGAAATGCGAGAAATCACTTACCGGAGGCGCCCCAAGGGCGATTTGGAAATTAAATCTTCGAACGAGCATTGCGGTTGCTACTATAGTCTGCAAACACGGGTTTCACGTAGAAATTAGAATGCTAACACGAGATTCACAGGATAAAGTTTTTCGCGTGTAGAAAAATTACCTCAAACGATGCAAACATGTCGCCCACACATTTCCGGGGTCCTCCCCCAAATGGCAAGTAACTGAAATGCAGAGAAACTCATTATGCATATTTCCCGGCTCTTACATAGTATACGTGTATAACAAGTACCGTTGTCACATACCTAAAGTTTTGATTTGTTTCATTCGGGTTTGGTCCGTCCAAGGGCCATCTCTCAGGATTGAACTTGTCTGCCTCTTCCCAATGATGTGGGCTTCGATGCAAGTTCCATAGAGAAATAAAAATGTCCTCACCCCTGTCGATCATATACAAAAAATCACTATGAGCATATGAGCATTGCAAATAAGAAATATATGTATGTATAGTTTTATAGCGCAATTGTTACTTTTTTATCGGATACTTCCCGAGAACGTCATCACCAATAGAACGACGAATCAAGACTGGTGGTTGCGGGTAGAGCCTCAAGGACTGAAAAAAGAGAAAACGTGAAGCAAATTTGCCAACTCAACGTAATTGATCTAAAAAAGATTTCCTAAAAAAGTTCACGGGAAGTAGCATTATGCATATGCTTACTTCGTTGATGACTCGAGTTGTGTACTTGAGTTTCTTCATGTCTTCGATGGTTGGGAGTCGATCCCCTATAACAGAATCGACCTAGGAGCATAATCCGATTAGGAAATATACACGATAACCAAATAATCATATTCAAAGTAAACTCGTATTTGGATGTTACCTCCGCTTGAAGCTTGGCCATGACACTAGGTTCCTGCGGTTATTAAGAAGAAGAAAATCATGATTGACCATTCAATCACACAAAAGAAATAGGGAAAATGGCAAAAACCTGCGGTATCGTATCACACTTTTGCAAGAGGGTGTTGTGAACTTTGATTTTTTGCGCAAATTGTGTGTAAATGACGAAATTGACCTTAACATCAAGAATTATTTTTAAATAAAAGTAAATACTTTCAACAGTTTTTCTGAAGATATCTTTTAACTAAATTTTGTAATTTAATTTTTTAGTTAAATTTTTTTTATATAAATAAATCTTAATATCACGGTCAATTTCGTACAAATACACACATTTTGCACATAAAAATCAAAGTTCACAACACTTTTTTATCATTAACAAAGTACACAGCACCCTCTTGCAAAAGTGTGATACTATAAGGCAGGTTTTTGCCATTTTCCCCAAAAACTATAACGAAAAAAACATGTAAACCCAATATACAGTTGTACGTTTAATATGTACATAAAAGTCGAGTTTCAATCTCACCTGAGAGAGAAGGTAAAAGGTCCACGTCAGTACTGCAGCAGAAGTTTCATGCCCGGCTATAAGCATTGTCATCAAGTCATCACGGAGTTGCTTACTCGAAACCTGCAGATTGAAGAGAGATGAAGTTTTCGTCATTTGAGCTAGCGATTATAAAGATTTAGTATATTGACGAATATGGCGTGTCCTACATCGTCTCCGGATGCCAAAAGGAAGTGGAGGATGCTCGGATCTTGTTCGTTCATGTATTCCTCGTGGAACTGTAATTCCTCTTCTTGTTCTACCATCCTCTGCAATGCATATATATTACATGTCCAATATAAGCTATTTGAACAAAAAAAAAGTGTGTTTTCAAACATGCCATCAACATTGAATCAACAAACGAACTACTAGACCGTTCCGACTTCCCTAAAACAAAGTTCATGTGTTATTCAATGTTATAGCCGAGAAGCCAGCTCGATCACATCATTTCACCTTTCAAGGGCATTTTTGTCATTTCTTAAAAAATAAACGTGTTTTGCGAAAATAAATTCGAACATGCCATCAACAAATGAACTACTAGACCGTTCCCAACTTCCCTAAAACAAAGATCACGTGTTATTCAATGTTATAACCGAGAAGCTAGCTAGATCGCATTATTTCACCTTTCAGGGGCATTTTCATCATTTCTTAAAAAACTAGTCAAGCAAGACAACTTTACCTTGCATATTGCAATGAGGTCGTCGAGTGTATCATTAATCAACTTGAGGGCTGACGAAACTTTTTTCTGCCTTGGCGAAATGTCTTTCCATATCGGGATCTCCCACACCGGAATCGGCGCAACACTCCTATCCTCCGCCTCCCTCAGGACCGTATAAACAGCCTACACCGGTGAAAACACGAACTGCTAAAGAAAAGTGAAGCTCAATTATTTGAGCTATGCAAGGAAATAGAGCGAAGATACCTCAACTATTCCGGTGTCATTTGATAATGAATCGAAGTCATAATTAAATACCGCCTTCCCGATGACATCCAACGTCAAACGGGAGAAAAGCGACTCCATTTCCACATTCTCTCCATCGGATGCGGCGGTATCGAGCTTTTGGCAAAGCCTATCGGTAGCTTGTCCGAACAGGCTGATCATAGCCGCAACATACTACAAACAAAAATTAAGTATAACAATAAAACATCAAGGCCGACGTATTTCTCACCGTTTTTTATTTCTATTAAAGAAATTCTTAAATATGCACAATCAAATTATGAATTATATTGTATAAAAATCAATATTTAAGATAAAATTTTGATATTTTAATTTTGCTACATTCATATCCTTAAAAAAAGTTCAATTGTTTCATTTATATATTTTTTTAAATTCTTAAAAAATCGTGATTAAGGCAACGAAAAGAACAAAATAAAGCTCAAATCGTAAGTTCAGCAGTTACCTTCTGATGCAGTGCTGGCACGATGGCACGCCGTCGAACACGCCATATTTCGCCGTCAGCCGGTATAAGTCCCTTCCCCATAACAAACTCAAGAATTTCCGCCAAGATACCCTGCACGTCAAGGAATTGAAAAAATAGAATCGGAAACTTCAACAAAAAAAAACTTTTAAAAATTCAAAAGAAACGAGAGCAAGGGCTTTACTGATTCACCTTTGAATAACCTTTCGAATTGTCCCTCAATATATGTTTAGCAATAACGGGATCAGAAACGATCAAGAATGACTGGAAAAAATGTAACGGTTGATTTAATAAACACTCATAATGAATTTTCTTCGATAGCAAGACATGAAAGAGAATCGGACCTTTGGACCGAATGTCAGCCGAAAAATTCCACCATAAGTGAGGTAAAGCTCGTACAAGGGGATGAAGAAGGGTTCGTTCCGAATGGCGTTGATTGAACCTTTGGCCTCGGGAACTTTTAGATTCTCTTCACCACCGTCGATCCATTTGAATATTTGATTCAGAGTCTCGCTAGGGATACCCAAATTCAACAGACCTTTCTCTAGTAGACCAGCGAAACTATTTTCAAAAATAAAGAAGAATAGACAATAAAATGAGGATTCCGCCGGATTAAGAATTCAAAACACACATGCATGTATGTAAACACTGATCAATCATTTAGAACAACCCAAACAAAAAATGTTGCATACACAATACAACCTCTCACGGAGAAGGAAAAAAACAATAGAAAACATCAGCTCTTCCCATTTCGCCGGTAATAATTAATTAATTATAATAAAAATAAATGGGCTTCTTATTCTTATACAAACTGCAGACTATAAAGTCACAATTGCCATGTTAAAGTGAAATCGCTCCCACAAAATCTTCTTCGTTGAGCAATTTTCAGCTTAATCAGGCCATATAGGTCACAATGTTAAATCGTATTATATTGCCACAATATTATGCGACATGACACCACAACTCCAAGCATACCATAAATAGTATCACTCCAAAAACATTACCAAAACAAAACGCTCATCACAATTGCCATTTTAAAGTGAAACCACGCCCACAATAAAGCAAATTTCAGCATAATCAAACCTTAGGCCACAATGTTAAACCGTATAAAACTCAAACGGTCTTCTTTTTAAGGAATTTTCTGCATCCCCGAATTATATCATCATGATGTTTTGCAGCATAACAATAAACATCTACTTCTATCCAAATAAAATCAGCATAGACCCTAAACAAGTATCACTCACTAAAAATTCCCAAAACAAAACCCTTACCACAATGTCCATGTTAAAGTGAAATCACTATTCACACCCACAGAACTTCATTGAGCAAATTTTCAGCATAATCAGACCTTAGGACAGTGTTAAATCATATAAAACTCAAAAGGTCGTCTTTTTAAGGAACTTTCTGCATCCCTAAATCATATCATCACAATGTTACATAACACAACACAAAAGCTCTACTTATATCCAAAAAATAAAAATAAAATCAGCATACCATAAACAGTATCACTCCAAAAACATTACCAAAACAAAATCCTTATCGCAATCGCAATCACCATGTTGAAATGAAGTCACTCCCACAATGAAGCAAATTTCAGCATAATCAGACCCAGTGTTCTAAAAATCCCCGAGTTGTCCGATTAATCCTCGATTAGTTCCTGATTAATCATCTATAATTCATGATTAATCCTTCAATCCAATTTATTTTCCGATCAATCCATCAATCCGATTTATTTTCCAATTAGTCCCCATAAGGCCCTCTCCGCCCAACTAGCACTTAGCGTTTTTTTTACAACACTGATCAGACCTTAGGCCACAAGGTTAAACCGTATAAACTCAAAGGGTCCACTTTTAACCAAATTTTCTCCATCCCCAATTCAATATCTCCACAATGTTATGCTTATGCAACATAACACTAAACAATATCATCGCTCACAAAACATCACCAACACAAAACCCAAATCTCTCCTTCTTTCAGTCAACAAATCAACGAACCCAAATGAACCTTTCACAGTACAAACCAAAAACTAAAATCAAACCATACCCTTATCATAATTACCATGTTAAAGTGAAGTCACGCCCACAATGAAGCAAATTTCAGCATAATCAGATCTTAGGCCACAGTGCTAAACCGTATAAAACTCAAAACGTCCTCTTTTAACCAGATTTTCTCCATACCCAAATCAACATCACCACAATGTTATGCTTATGCAACATAACACTAAACAGTATCACTCACAGAACATCACCAAAACAAAACTTCTTCTCCTAGTCAACATTTCAACAAAACCAAATGAACCTTTCACAACCAAAAACCAAAATCAAACCATACCCAGAACGCTCCACAGTGAACTCTCCAGAAGCAATCCTAGCAGAAAGCTCAGCTCGCCGCTTCTCCTCCGAGCTCTTGACAGGCTCAGTCCCTCTCCCATTCGAAGACGAGCACCTAACCCCCAAAACCCTAGAACCTGCTCCTGAAAACACACAAACCCACAAAACAAAAATCAACACCACACCCAAAATCCAAACTTTACCATCAACACACCAACCCAGAACCAAAAACTAGCTTGACCCACCAAATCGAGCCGCAATTGGAGACGAAGACAGCGGAATTGAGGAAGTGGGTCTTGATTTGGGGGTGTGGAGATTGGTTCTGTAGCAAGATGGGACTTGGAGGAGAGAGAAGCTGGAAGCCATGGCTGAACCTGGAGCTAGCAGTGCCCAATAGCTCTCAGCTGCAGATTCAGACCATGGAGAAGAGAGAGAGATGATAATGAATGTGAAATGATTTTCTGGCGGGTGTTAACCGCTAGAGAACAGTGGGTGGAATCTTGAGAAAATCCATTTTCTGAAGATACCACTCAACAAGAGTACAAGATTATCTATGGATGGTGAACAATTTTTTTATTTTTCTTTTATCTGTGGGCTTTATTTAATACATGAATGATTAGAAACTCAAGAGTTAGGGTGGTTCACGGTTTGGTTTTGAACCGAAAATCGATCAACTTGATTATAAAAATTAAATTAATAGAATTTGATTTGATTTGGTTTAATTTTTATGAATTAGATTTCATTAAATTCTCACATTTTAAATCGTTTTGACTTATCAATTGTCCATGAATTTTGTAACTGATTTTTGTGAAATTCAAACTTTTTTTGCCGGTATTTACTTATTATTTGTTGGCTCAATATTCTTAGGTTCAATTCTCAAAATAACAAGGAAAATTATTTGGTCTTTTTTGTTATTGAGTTGGTTTAACTAGGTTAATACGTGTATGATTGGATTATTGGAAACCCACTAATTAGTTGGGTAGTGGATGTTTAATCCCAAAACTTCAAATACTTTCATTAATTAATATGGTTGTGCTAATAATTCTAAAAATTACAATTAATTAGAGATTAATCATATTAAATGACTGATTTAAGATTAAAGAAAAGTAATTTATAACTAATAATGGTCATAACTAAATTATGATGACAATGTTATGAACATAATTGTGTGTTTTGTAATTAGTAGGTTAGAGTGGCATTAATTTATTAGGATACAATGCATATATAGAATGTGATTCTTACTTATGAATTAAGTATGGAGCTTAATTTTTACATCCGAATCGTATTTATGTATGTTAATACTAATTTTTCTTCAATGTTGGGATTTTCTATTTTAACAAATGAAATTGTGATATAGATACATATGTATTTTTTTAATCATAGGAGTTGAAAATTGTAGGGTTTGGTAAAATAATTTATTGTGTAGATACCATAATTAAATAAAGTTCAAAGTATTGTGTTTCAAAATTCAATTCAAACAAGATATTGCAATGCCACACAGCTAAACTACTTATAAAGTAGATTTAATGATTTATGTTGTTTTTAAGAAAGTCTTTGAATGATTTGTAGGTAAGTGTCTAACATGTTTGTTTCTTCTGGATAGTTTTGAAAATTCATGACACTTCACAATTTAAGTATATGAACTCGAAAGAGTATAAACAAGTCGAATCGAATTGAGATTTAATTTGTCAGGATTTATTATGGTGTGTGGAAAATGTTCATCTAAAGCTCAGTTCGTACTCAAACTAATTTATGCAATTGAGTTTGAGTTTAGTTTAGAGAAAATAGTCAGCCCGACATGATTGATGTTTCGGTATAGATATTCGTTCAAGTTAAAATTATATTAAATAAAAAATATATATAATTCATTAAGGACCAAACAAGCATATGCTCAAGATAGACTTGATTCAATTTAATCAATTTAATTTCATTTAAATATTTATTAAAAAAATACATAACTATTTAAATACATTATTGGACTTCAAACTCAATAAAATGGAAACAGCTTTAAGTATTTAACTAAAAAAATGAAAACAACAATTACTCATAAATTTATCAGTTCATGATGGATCAAATCAATACCAGAAACCCAAGAACACAAATAAAGACATGAACCTTCTTCAACAGACCAAACAAACAAAATGTTCATAAACTCCATCTCCAACAAAACACAAAATCTCTCAACTTTCAGAAACAAATAGCCAAACTCAGACAGCAAAAACTCATTACAGTACAGCAGAAACTCCTAACATTGCTAAAATGGCAAATACCAAAGTTTAAACATCAAACAACTAAACATCAAAACCAGAACAAAGCCCTCTTTATTTCCCATACCAAGTGAGCATTTTTGACCCAGCGATCACCTTCAGGCATCGGATGCAGCCTTCCTCCAGAGGTTGATCCAATCCGTCATCGCCTCAGAGGCGCGCGCGTAGGTGTTTGACGATCCCAGCTGTTCCTTCACCGCTTTCGCTATCTCGGCCACGCAGGCCTCTGCAGTGGTCGCAGAGGGCGGGAGCTTCAGAGACTGGAAGAACGGGGCCACCTCGTTCATCAGCTTCATCCCTTCCCACTCCTTCTTCAGGCACGCAACGGGATCGCCCCCTTCCTTCCTCCAGACATAAGGCAAACCTGTCTTGACCCCGAGCTTCAGGTGGTCGCATATCACCTTGATACACATCCCGCACCATATGTCCTCCATTGTCTCCCACCTCAGCTTCCCTTCCCCGCCCAGCCTTAGCGCAGGGAACAATGTCGGCCCCAAGAGCTCTCGCTCGAACGCGAAGTTGATCCCGCTGATCGGCATCATGACCTTCGTCGGGATCGTCAGGACTGCGTCGACGTACCTCGTGTTCCTCCTCTCCGGCTTCAGCGCATGGGTCGGGGCGTCGAGGTCCGCATAGTGGAGCCAGAGCCCGCACGACAGGGCACAGGGGACCCCATCGCGGAGGCTGAACGGGTACCCCCGGACGAAATCCGCCCCGTCGCGAAAAGGGTCGTAGAGGGTATTGAAGAAGTAAGGGGTGGCCGGGGTCGTGAGGTTGGCCATGTGCTGGGCCACGACGTCGACTAGGTACCCATTGTTGTCCTTTGCGGGGATGCAGTCGTCGTCGATGGAGACTATGTATTTTTTCCTCGACATGAGGTACCCAAAATAGCGGGACGAGTAGCCGGCGAACATTTCAGCACTGGAGCTGCCCATGTACCGGTCTATGTCAGCAGCAGTGTACACGCTGATGTCGAATCCAGTCGGTATCAGGAGGTCCTCGTAGAGGCCGGGGTCTTTGACGACGATCAGGTGGTACCGAGTGAAGAATGGTTTCCATGCTAATAAAAACGACGTGAGGTCAGAATGGAGCGCCCCGATCACAATGTCTATATCGCTGTCCGGGATGGTTATGTTTACTGCAGACATTTTGGTCGAATCAAACCCAGAAACTAAAACTTGGTCAACGAAATGGCGTAACTGTCATTGGACGTTTTCAATCAATCTCAGGTAGAATTTCTCACACCGTCCTGTTAACGGGTATATATAAGGTAAGGAAACAACCGCTGCAGTTTCATCTGAAAACTGCAAGGGAAAATAGCAAAAATGTGCCCTATAATATAACACTTTTGCAAGAGGGCGATGTGTTGTTTGTTAATAGCAAAAAGGTGATGTGTTATAAATGACTTACTGCTAGGAAGAATACAGGTAATCACGTGTTAATTGTTGAGTGTTCGGGATGATTGGAGGCCCTTCATCATCGCCATTTGCCACAAAGCGCTGCAAAATCTTCTCGGTTAGTTATACAGCACTCGAAATTCTCTGCCTATCATGAAATTTGAGGTCACTACAAAGATAACAAGAATATAGAGAAAAAACAGAATGCAAATGATAAAGGGAAATTCGATATTTTGATTCCGATATATACTATATGTGGAAAGTACGGACATTCCTTTAGTCAGTCTAAATCTCAAGTTCAACCCATTTGCAGAAGTTAAATGAAACCCAACTTTTGGTAGTAGCTAGAGTGATAGACTACAACCACTAGATGGATTATGCAGATCACAACAAGTTGTTGACTAATTGGCATTTTGAGGAAAATCAAATCAGTCAAGGAAAGAAGCTAACAAATTAGTGTGCACATCGCAGCATAAGAAAACTTTAACCATATATATAACACATTCCAAAGTAACTCTATCAGTTTGGGAGAGTGAATCGTAGTTTTTCTGTTTCAGCGTTGCAAGAACAAATGTGGATTCTAATCCTATGGCCAAAATCATAAACGAGGAGATATCATAATATCTTAGATCCAATTCAGCAGATACACAAGAATTTTGGCATGTATATATGCTACTTGACGATGGAGGAAGATAATTAATAACAGCCTTTTGTTGGAGCCTTTAAGGAAACCCGAAAGATTAAAATAAGACCACACTCCATAAGCAAGATAAACTTTATACACAAATTTTCAATTGGAAAACACAAAATGGCATGAAAAAATCATCAAGAGTTTTGGTAAGAACGACAGAGATCTAATAAACACACACACAGCCTACCAAAAGTTTTAAGCAGATGGAAAACATATATATGAAATCCGAAAGCTGCAACCGTATTAAAGAGGAGAAACACCAAGTTGTTTTGCAAGACGACACATTTAGCCTTCAAAAGACACTACCAACACCTGACCACATATTTCAAACTGGAAATCAACAAAATTTGTACAGCATCATCAAGAGAACATGCATGTTGGACCGCAAAATGCAAGCTCCCACATTGGCATTCAACAAATAAAGTAAGATCATTGCATTGTAAACTAAAAAGGTCTAAATGCAGAAAGTGCCCATTAACACCATTCCTTATTTTCCAGCAACCCTAATCCACACACCACCCCAATTTCTCAATCATATCACCATTACATAAATCTGGTCACACCCATTTCAGGAACAGCAAAACTAACCATACCCATGATCTCAAAACTGGAGAAAAGAAACTAATCCATCAAATAGAAATGTAAAAGAATATGAAAGGTCATACCCATTACAGAAACAGCAAAAAACAGTGTTCTAAAATTCCCAGATTTGTCCCCAAACACCCTCTCCGCCCGACTAGCGCCTATCATCTTTTTTTAGAAACCGAGTAAAACTAACCATACCCATTATCTCAAAGCTGGACAAAACAAACCAATCCATCAAATAGAAATGCAAAAGAACATGAAAGGTCACACCCATTACAGAAACAGCAAATTTAAAGCCTACCCATGATCTCAAAACTGGAGAAAACAAACTAATCCATCAATTAGAAATGCAAAAGAACATCAAAGATCACACCCATTACAGAAACAGCAAATTTAAAGCATACCCATGATCTCAAAACTGGAGAAAACAAACTAACAGATCAGATTCAAATTGGAATACACAGAAACACGAAACGAGCACAGACTGATAGAAATAGAGATGGGTTACCAAAAAGGGGTCAAGGAGGATCCGATCGTCGATGCCAGAGAAATGAAGAACAGGTGCGTCGATTTGGGGGAGAGCAGTGACGGTTGAGGTCTGATTCGTTCGTAAATACGAGCACAGAGCCATCGAAATCGGCACAAATCACTCTCTCTCAATCGAATTCGAAGGGCTTGGTCACTTGGTTCTTCGCGATCTCAGTCTGTAACTGATTGTTCCTTCGCCGCCAAAAGCTCGCCGCTGGTTTTGAGCCACGACCAGTGACCGTGCGCTAAAACGATCTGTCGTTTTGTGACTTGCATGTGCTAAAACGACCCGTCGTTTTCCCATAAAAGGTTGATTACCAACACACCCCTTAGTAAACGAACCGAATCGAGCCTGATTTTATTAATAGCTTGGCTCATGCCCGGGCGAGTTTACGTAACTACACTCGAGTTCGACTTGAAAATAACAGTCAAGCTCATATTTGATCGACTCGATTAGTTTCGTTTAGTCTCCATAATACATATAAATAAATTACAATTTAGATTTAAACAATATTATATACAACATATACATAACCAAATAATAACTGAGTCGGTTTTCGAGTCTTGATAAATTAGGATCAATCTCAGTTGAATTATTAAACAAGATTTATCTTATGTTTAAATTCATCTCGAGCTCGATCATGAGTTGAACATTTAATTTATCATCAAATCGAGCTCGATTGACGAGTTAAAAACTCAGCTCATTTACACAATAAACTGTAAAATACTCAAGTTTTTTTATCAAAAACGATTCGAACTCCTTTAGTTAAATATTTAACTCAATTTTTTGTAGTCAAATTTGAGCTTAATTCAAATTTAAAATAAGCTTATTTAATCTTATACTTAACCTATTCCCTGTTTCTGATATTTTCCAATTTCCCGGAAAATAAAAAAAAAGCCTCAGCCGAAGACTCACGCACACATCGCAGAACCCAAATCAAGATCTCGAAGCTATGAAGATTGTGCGGAGAGATTTTGTCCGCAATGGACCTGGTAGCGTCAAGGTAAGCTTCAATTTCAATCAAGATACGCAAAAGATTCTCCTTTTTTTTCTCGAGAAAATTTTCCCTTGAATCGATTTGAACATGTTTGGTGGGAACGATTTTGCAGATGGTACCAGTTGATTCAGACGATTTGTGGTATGTTTATAACCTAATAGCTCCCGAAGACTATGTGATGGCTGTTACTGTCAGGTACACTCCGATTGAACTTGCTGGTTTTAGCTGTAATTTGACTGATTTCTGAGAATTTAATATTTATGCTCTTTTTTGGTTTTAATTTTGGTGGGATTTGGTTTAATTGTTTTAAAGTTTGAAAATTTGAGGTATTCTGAAGCTAGGTTCATGATTTGTAGTTAACCCAGTTTGTGGCTTTAAAGAATATGGTTTTGGTTTATATGTCAATGTAGGAAGGTTGTAAGAGAAGGGGCTTCTGGTGGAAGAGACGCAGAGAGAGTGAAGCTCAAGTTGGAAATAAAAGTCGAGGTATGGCGAGTTTGATCATCAAGACTTGGGATATTAAAGATTGATACTACTTGCTGCTTTTATGGAATTATGACACTTAATTTGGGTTTGGTGCTTGTGTTATAGAATAATTCTTCACCGTGTCGGTTTTAGATATAGAGTCTGAGTTCGTTTTTGATGTGATGATATGTAATGGTTGTCGGCGCATGTAGGTGGAAACTGTAGTACAAAGGGTAAGTGATGTTTTATGCTATGGCTATAACTATAAGTACATATGGTTAGTATATATTGGTCCTCCATACATATTTTAACAATCTACATAATCACAATCACATTTCTCATGACCTTCATTGTGATTCAATTTATATCATGATTATAATATCACGGAAAAGTTTGTTACTTGCTTTTTTTGTTGACTGCCGGCCTGCCCGAGCTCCTACAATTTTAGTATCGGAAATAATTATCGTACATGGGACTGTTTTTCTTGTACTTTGGGTTTAAGATGAAAAATTGTCAATGGCATTTTTTGGTGGGAATGTTATGATATTTTCCTATGCCGTTGAAGTTCTGTTTCTCTATACTTTTCAACATGCTAATTCGGTCATCTTGTTTTAGGCGGTGGACTATGACAAAGTAGGGTCTGTGCTGCGCTTGCGTGGTAAGAATGTATTGGAAAATGATCACGTGAAGGTAAACCCGTTATCAAACCCTTTTTTCTAATGAAAGGTTTTACGTGCTGCAATGAACTCATCATTTGTTTCGTTCCAGATAGGGGCTTTCCATACCTTAGAACTTGAGCTGAATCGACCTTTTGTGCTAAGAAAGGTATATGCCTCTTTTTGTCTACGAATCCTAGTCGAAAGCACGTTATTTCTTTTATCTGAAGACTTCACACGCATACCATGTATTTATCGCAATTTATATTGAATATATAAGTTGTACTCTTCGTATCTTGCAAGTGCCAATGTTCCAAACTTCTCTCGAGTAAAATTGTAGATTGGAGTAACATTTTTATACTCAATAATTGTAAATCGCTCGTCTGATAATGGCTAATCATTATTTTTGTTCCTTGTTCTCTGCCTCCATATGTTGTAGAACGTCTGGGACTCGCTAGCAATAGACGTGCTCCGTCAGGCATCAGGTATGCCATCTGAAACTCGTAACTTTATATTTTGAAATTGATAGCGTTCTCTATGACTGTTAATTATACATTTTGCCTCTCGGTACACTTATACACAATTTAAACCTATATAAAAGTTAGGTAAGGAGGATATTGATGGTTGTATGTGATGAACTGACATTACATATACTTTATAGTAAATCATATCTACTAAACAGATTGTGAGTTTTTTTTGTATCTACAATTTTAAAGAATTTAATGTGATTATATAAGAAATGGCCTTCCCTCTCAAATTCAGATCCTGCTGCAAGTGCTGATCTGGCCGTGGTTTTGATGCAAGAAGGACTAGCACAAGTCATCCTTGTGGGCAGAAGGTATGGACGATCCAAGACAATATGCCACTAATATTAACATGTTTTAGAAATTTGAGTCTTGAACTATATGTATATCTTTAAAGATTGACATTTTTCAAGAATCATTTTTCAGAAATTGGCACTAAGCATATTGTTTTTAGTTACTCTGTTTCAAATCATGTATGTACATGTGCAAATATGAAACTTGAACTCCTTTAGCTTTTGGAGCATATATTCAGAAATTGCGAGTCAATTCTGATAATTTTGAATATTATTGTTCTCGATCATTTGACAGCATGACAACTACTCGTGCACGGATAGAAACTTCAATTCCTCGCAAACATGGACCTGCTATTGCTGGTTACGAGTCGGTATGTTGCATTCACTTACGCTTTCAGAACTTCTTCTTTCATGAATTCATTTCCATCAACGTGATATGCGAAGAAACCAACTTATATCCTCACCGAGTATCCGTTTGCTTTTACAGGCTTTGAAGAAGTTCTTTGAAAATGTTTTACAGGTGAGTTCGGTTTTGAGTTCGATAACATATCTTCTATTCTATGTCACAATTCCTAACAGGTTCGGATCCACATTTTGTAGGCTTTCTTAAAACACGTTGACTTCAACGTCGTTCGTTGTGCTGTGATTGCAAGTCCAGGATTCACCAAGGTTTGATTTCACGATAAAATATTGTGATTTTCATTTTTACCAAAGGCCTGTCAAAATTTAATACCCGATAAATACAATACACTTGACATATAGCTCTAATGTTGCTTTAGGATCAATTTCACCGTCATTTACTGTTGGAGGGGGAGAGAAAACAGCTTAGAAATATTATCGAGAACAAGTCTAGAATCATTCTTGTGCATACAACTTCAGGATATCAGTATGTTCATCTTCTAACCCGTTCTCGCCGTAATTATCACAAAATTATATTTGTTATACTTACCATTTTTGTTTACCGCAGGCATAGTTTGAAAGAGGTTCTGGATGCGCCAAGCGTCATGAATATCATCAAAGACACAAAAGCTGCGCAAGAGGTAATATATAAACCACCTAATAGGTTTCTCGTCATTTTGTTGTTTTAGTGTTAAATAAACTCAATGACGGTTCTTTAAACCCTAAGCAACCGATTTCTTTGTACTACTTATATACAGGTCAGAGCTCTCCAGGATTTTTTCGACATGCTTACAAATGTGAGGTTCTATATTTGAATACATGGCTTATTTAGTATTTGCATACAATACATACGCCCTTACAAGTGAAGATTGAAGTTATTGAAAATATAAACATTAGAGAGAGATTATGTAGAAACCTATATAAGCGCTTGTAAACAAAAATTACTAAGACATCTAAAATATTGTGTTGGTTGCTCTGTAGGAACCCGCTCGTGCATGCTATGGACCCAAGCACGTCGAGGTTGCTCATGAGCGCATGGCTGTTCAAACTCTTCTCATAACCGATGATCTCTTCAGGTCAGTATCGATTTGCTTAACTTCTCGCTCTTAAGCCAAGCAACTTCTTGTGAATGTATTTGTTTCAACTCGTACGCTCCAATATTGCTCGTAGGAATGCTGATGTGGCGGCGAGAAAAAAGTATGTCAACTTAGTCGACTCGGTAAAGGACACTGGAGGAACTGCTCATATATTCTCGTCCATGCATGTTTCCGGAGAACGTAAGTTATCATTCATTCACTATACAAATTAAGACACTGTTCTAAAAATCCGTGACTAGTCCGATTATTTCCCTATGAATTCTCGGAGGCCCTACCTGACTAGCGCCTAGCGTATTTTAGAACACTGTCGAGACTGCATATGTTCAACTAATCTGATTAATTCCCGACTAGTCCCTAGATGTTTTATCCGCCTGACTAGCGTCTTAACGTTTTCTAGGACACTACTACTGTTCAATTAATTTGATTAATTCTCAATTAGCCCCTAGAGGCCTGCGTGTTTTAGAACACTAACGAGACTGCATACGTTCAATTACTCTGATTAATTCCTGATTAGTCCCTAGATATCCTATCCACCTAACTAGCGTATAGCGTTTTTTCAGAACACCGTCGAGACTGTGTCTGTTCAATTAATCTGATTAATTCCCGATTAACCCCCAGAGGCTCTATCTGCCAACTAGCTCCTAACTAGCTTATTTTTGGAGCATTGTCGAGATTGCGTATGTTCAATTATCCATATTAGTCCCCAGATGCCCTATTCGCCTGACTAGCATCTTACGTTTTTTTAGAACACCGTCGAGACTACATATGTTCGATTAATCAGATTAATTCCCGATTAGCCCCCACAGGCCCTATATGCCCGACTAGCGTCTAACACTTTTATAACAATGTTTACACTTCGCCTGTTTTCTCCTTCATTTGGCGGAATATTCATTACATCGAGCGTCTATACGCCTTCATAGCTATATTTTAACAGTGCACGCGTTTATAAACCAACAGAACTCGCACAACTGACTGGCATCGCAGCGATCCTCCGATTTCCTCTACCCGACCTCGAAGACATCGAGATGTGAGGAGGGAGGGAGCGTTGTAACGACGAGTTCCTCTGTATATTACGGGTTTTTAGTTTTACCCGGCATTGTACTGTTAATTTTTACGCCGGAAGTTACTACAGTCGTCTGCCAGGTTCAGTTTGTAATGTCATGAGAAATTTGTATATCATATAGCCAAAGCTGATAATGATTTTGGATTGAATCCATAAATTGGAATTGTAACAAAGAAACGATTCATTTTCTTGAATTGAATATTCGTAGCGTAAACATTTTGAAATCTTTCTGTTTTTAATTATGTGTGCTTTAAGATTTGATATTGAATGAGTTTTGGTTCATCCTCAACATGTTTCTTCAAGCAATAATTTTTGCAGTGCCTTAAATTATAATTCATGTATAGTCTAAGTTTTTATATCATACGGATTTGGTTCATCAATAACAGAACGGACTGTCCTCAATGGCATTGTTGTAAAAGTTGGTCTAATCAGGACTTAGTCGGAGATTTTTATAGCACCTATGTAATCATTCGATTAAGTCAGATAGGTGGATCAAGTTGGACGCAAACGGGTTTAGACAATTTTCTAAAATAATAATAATTTGGAAAACTAAAATGAAAAATACTTTAAAATCAAATAATTTATATTAATTAATATTTTTATAACATAATTCATACTTTGATTGTACATGAACAAGAATTTATTTAATAAAAAATATATAATACAGACCAGTTTCCAATTAAATCTTCCAATGCTGTCCCATTGACCAGTGCCTTGCGATTTTTACAAAATCGCTCCGTTCCGTCTAATACATGTATAATAAAAAATAATTTTCGTTCTAATATAATATTTAATCAAATAACATTTTTAATATCCATTTTCATGTACTTGACAACACGCGTCTGGTTACAGATATTTTTGTTCCTCTGCAATAATGGTGTTTTATTAAGATATGTCTTGTAACTTGTAATAATGGAAACCAACAAAACAAACATTAAACAAGAAACTCCTGTTTATTAACTGTCACTAATTAATATACTTAATTAAAAAAAAGTTATCATTACAATGGTCGCCACGTGCCGACAAGAATCCAGACCAGCCTGTCCGAAAATCTAGGCCCGATCCAGTACACTCGCGCCCACCATAAACAAATGTTCCAGCCAATCACGTTTTTATAGAAAAACTCGCTCTTGTTCTTTTCCTCTTCCTTTGGGTCTCTTCTTCTCTGTGTACTGTTCATTTTTGCTTCTTCGTAGCTGCAAATAACAGAGGCTCGATTCGATTCGTGACCTTCTCTCGCAAAAAACTCGAGATTGGTCCGAGCCCAGGATCGAACCCGCCGACACGAACCTTCCCTTTTCGTCAATTTCACCGATTCGGGATCAAAACCCAAGAAAATCCCTCGCCCCCTTTTGAGCCAAAACCCATCGATTTGGTTACGGGTTCGCCGGAAAACGCCGCATGGCCGCCGGAGGCGGCGGGGGGTGTCCGGGGAACGGCGTGAGGTTCAACGGGACGCTGTGCGC
>JAYMTP010003135.1:0-17708 GCA_036897365.1 Geranium brycei | reverse complement strand
GTGGGACGCGTCCCCGGCGCCGCCGCCGCTGTGGCCCGAGTCCTCCGTCAGCGGCGGCAGCACCGCCGGAGACGGGCCGGCGAGCCGGGCGAGGGACGGTATCTGCACCTTCTTCCCGCCGGAGGACTTCTGGAAGACCCGGCAGATCACCCACTCGTTCTGCGCTCAAGAAACAGAGGTAATCAGGATTCAAGAACGATCGGAAAATCAAGAAACAGAGAAATCAAGATTCAAGAACGATCGGAAAATCAAGAAACAGAGGAATCAAGATTCGAGAACTGTCGGAAATCAAGAATCAAGAACGGCCGGGAAATCAAGGAACAGAGGATTCAAGATTCATGAACGGTAAAAATCAAGAAACAGTGGATTCAAGATTCAAGAACGGTCGGAAAATCAAGATTTGAGATTCAAGAGGGGTCGTGAAATCAAGAAACCTTGGCCTGCTTGGGGAACTTGCCCTCGAGCCGGTACTCGTGCATGACCCAGTTGGTCTTCTCGCCCTTGGGGGCCCTGCCCCTGTAGAAGACGAGGGTCTTCTTCATGCCGACGAGGGCCTTGCCCCTGTGGATCTCCTTGTCCTTGCCGGTGGCCTTCCAGTAGCCGGCGTCGGTGGCCCGGTTCGTCCTCAGGCCGGTCGGGTACTTCCTGTCCCTCACGCAGAAGAAGTACCACTCCTTCTCGCCCATCTTCGCCTTCCCTTCATTTCCCAAAAAAAAAAAGAAGCAAGAGTCAAATTCATGAAAAGAAAATTTTCTAAACTCAACAGACAGCTATCCAAAATCTGACAATACTGGAAGATAGAATCACTAAATCTGCCTCGAAACTTGTCCATTTTATGCCGATAGAAATGCCTAATATGTCGATCCCAGTAGAGATCCTCATATCCTATATCCCCAATCATACTGGGTAAGAGATGAAATCACTAAATCTGTCACAAACCCGACATGCACCCAGAAACCCTAATCAGACCGTCTGGGGACAGAATCACTGAATCCATCCCGAACCCATTCTCATCCACATACAAATTTGAAAACAAGCTCAACCCACCAGAGACCCGATACCCCCAATCAGACTGGGCATGAGACGAGATCACTAAACCCGCCACACTCCCATTCTAACCACAAAAAACCTAAACCAAGACCCAAAACAGAGGAAAACAGAGGACATAACAAAACTTACAAGGCAAATCCCAAGGCTCGCACTTGTTGAGATCAACGTCCCCGATGGCCCTCGCCTCGAACGAGCCATCGACAACCTTGTGGGAGAGGTAGTGAGTTATGAGCTCCTCGTCGGTCGGGTGGAACCTAAACCCCGGCGGCAGCTCCATCTTCTCCTCCTCCCCCCCTAAAACATTCTCCATCAAAACAGAGGAAGCCAGAGCATACCCCAAAAACAATGATTGTGAAGCCGATTCGGAGGTAACAAAGAAATGGGTATGGATTGAGAGAGATTGGTGAGAAAAAGAGGAGGTGGGGCTCTAGGAACATAGCACCTTAAATACTGGTTTTTTTTTGGAGAAGAAGAAGAAGCGTAGATGTTAAGGCAACTTGGAGGTGTGGTGGGTAGTTTTAGGCTTTCTTCTTTAACGTTTCTGTAACAATTTTCTATCTTCATTTTGACCAGAAACACCCAATGAATGTGTACCTTGTAATGTACATGTGAAAGCTACTTTTTTTCAATGTCATGACAATTATCATCTTATGTAACTCACCGTGACATCAATAATAGTACAGTGCATGTAAATTCATTTATGTTTATTTAGACAATCATTTCTTTCTATAACCTTAGAAATAGGGTTTGGAAGGAGATTTATCCATTTCAAAATAAAATAATGATTAGGTTTTTATGTGATCCCGTGTATAAAGAAAATTTACTTTTATATCCTGAACCCATTTGTTTTATAAGAAGATATTTAGGTTGGTTTGAACTTTTAATCTGTTTTTCCGCCACAAGTCCAAATTTATACTTTAACATTCATTTACTTTGTAATTTTTTTGATTTTGTGTATTGAGATAGAAGACTGGTTCAGGCTTTTAGAGAAAAGTTTATATAACTCATTGGTTTTGGAAAGTTTACTTGAGCTTGTTTTTATAAAGATGAAAACTATTCTTCTAATAGAAATATGAATACATATCAGTCATTTGATTAAAAACATAGACACCAAAATTAAACCCTCCGGTATTCACCAAAAACCATGTAGAATTTATGTGAAACTTAATTGAGTTAAATTTATTTACCATTTCCTTTAATTTTACTAATTTAACGACTTCAAATGGTTTTCAGCCTGCACCGTAACACGTTATTTCTACCAGAATAACCCTCTATTTTCATGATAACTCGCTTCTAAGACCATCCAATTGTGTTTTTCTTCTAACAAGGATAATACACAATAGAATAAAAGGCAAATTTATCAATGATACATTTCAGACCATGAAATACAAAACTCTTAATGCTATATTATATGGTCAACTTAACTAACAACTCATGTCTAATTAAGGAATTCATATTTTCAACTCTCCAGTTAAGCCTATGATGTATGATTAATTTGAAAGCAAATAAGATATAAATCTATGGTTAAGGATAATGGACATGTTAAGCATAGGTGGTGAAAGGAATAGAATCATGGTTGGTTGTTTATGGTTTGTTACACCAAGTTGAGGTTAGTGTCTGAAGCAGACAGTTTTGTTAAGGCTGATAGAGAAGGTGAAGTAGTGGTTTGTATTGATTTTGAAAAGTGTACCTTAACAATCTTATTTATCACAACTGTCTCCATGTGGAGAAGAAAACACTTCAATTTCACATCCCAATCTCTCACACACATATCATTACAACCATGTCCTTGACATGGACTCGAACCTATATATGTAACTGCAGTGTCACATAACATGCATTTAGTCTGTATTACATTTTGTACCAAGAGTGATAGAGAGCACATATACAAATGAATTAAATGCAAAGAGGACAAAGGTAAATTTCATTTTAATTGAAATATTAATTCAAGAATTTGAGTAACAATAAGGGCCAAGGAAATGAAATAAAGTAATAGCAGTCAATGTTACAGTACCTTTTATACTTGCTATCATTTATTGGGTCTAAGGGTTTGAATTTGAGTGGTTGAGGAGCTATCAAAGTCAAAAACTTGATTTGATAGTTTATACAATCAAAACATTACAATATTTTAATCAGTCTGATTTTAATATTATTATCATATAAATAAATAACTTAACTTAAAATTTAATTTTATGACTGATCGATAAAGATTACGTTACAGATTTGAATATAATTTTTCGATAAGATCAGTAGGTTGGGATTTGTTATGGAGGTCGTGATCAGGCCTAAAGAGCATGTTCCAATGATGATTGATTCACTGTCACTAACCTCTTTCAACCAAACACTTCCATGTACTAATCCTTTCTTTGCTATATTTGGCCTCTCATGCATCAACTACATTACTCATATTTTAGCTTTACTTATGTAGTTATGTGTATTTGTTATCACTTACCCTTTCTTTTCCATATGACATATCTATTTTGCCAAAAAATAATACCCACAACATTTTTCATGTACATTTAACTTCTAAAATATCAATATTGTTTTTGATATCGAAATAGAAGTGTTCATTAGTTTTAATATCTAAATTAAACAAAAATAAATAAATTTTACGCATTTTTTTTATATTAATGTTCGTATGATTTGACATATTTGCGACAGGTCTATAATTAACACCGACAAAACAAACCAAAAACTAAATGGATAGTTTTGTATCAAATCTTGAATAAAGCCTCTACTTTAATTGTACACCAATTTTAAACATCAAGTCATTTCATCACTGCACTTAATTGATATCTCTAATCCAATTATAATTCAGTATTACATACACAAATTAAAGTTAATTATCATATTGTGAGGGGTTATTGACTTTGTTGATTGATGTGTTCTCATCTATATTTTATGTTACCAATAATTTTATTTGCATTATATTATTATTATAACATGATACTACACATGTCTCTCATTCTTTTTTTAGTGGTCACATCTTTGCCCACCGTTCCTAATTTTAATTAGCATAATATAATGGTGACAGTATTGAGTCATAGATGGCAAATTCAAACACCTCTAAGTATAATTATTGTGAATTAAAATTCAATATCTACAAAATTAAGAAAAAAGAAACGTGACTCATCATCTATAGGTTAGCTATAAAACAATACTAGTCTTTGAACTAACCTCTACAACAATCAACTCAATTATAATAATTATAATCATATAAAAAAAAGTTAAAATGTCACTTATAAGCTCACAACACTAATTGAATCACTATTAGCAATTACACAAAATGAGTGTGCAAATCACAATTCCTCATTTCCCCCAAAATGGGCTTTATCAAAATGATTAGGTTTTTCTCCAACAAACATTATTATTGTCCACACACATAATTGAGCCAATTTAAGCAGCAATGTGTGAAATGTGCCTCGAAGGTCATTACATGGAACTAAACCACAAAACTATATGATGATTATTGTCCTTTGAGATAAGAACATCGTGCACATGTACTTGTTATGTCGAACGTATATTTAACTGACACGTAAACGCGCTGAAACAACATGTATTAATTAATGTCTTTTAAGATAAGAACATTACATGTGCATGTTTATATATAAGATACATATAACTGACGAGCAAACACGTTTAATAAACAATCTAATACAACAAAAATTGACAAAAATTATATGCACTTATGTATAATTGAGGTTTTGAGTTTAAAATTGTACAAAAATTATAATTTATGGTTTTATCGTTGAAAAAACTGTATGTTATGATGAGAAAGATCATAAGAACAAATAAGTAATAAACAAAATTCAATGATTTACGTACTTACGATAATGTGTCGACTACGTCTACGTTCGAAAGCGATAAATTTTATTAAAGAAATAAACAATATATACAATCACTGAATTCTAGATATACCAATGAAAATATCTAATTCTCCTTGAGATATTTTTTTTTGGTAATGAACACACCTAACTAACTTTAACATTCATGTAAATTCCACGGATCATGTATTAAATTACGTTTATGCCCATTGCAAACCTCGTGTAGTGCCGCGCTTTGTAAGGGCATTTTAGTCATTTGGTTCGATAACTTTTTTGACCGTTGACTTTGGGTTTAAATATAATTAGAAAGATTAATATCCTTTCCTTTTCAGGAAATAAATGAATCGTGAGGTTCCCGAGACACGTGGCGGGTTTTGGCTCCATTAAAGAGTTTTGATCTGTTCCGCAACCTCAGTAGATCGGACGGCTGAGATGGGTCAACACGATACCTGCCACGTCAGAGGTCAATGACAACCCGGAATTGACAGTCCACTTGGCGTGATCTGATTGGCTGGGACGAAGAGGCTTGCCCAACTCAAACACTCGAAACGCAGCGTTTCGTGTGGGCCCTGCTTCCTCTGTGGAGACATGAGGCCACGACAGGAAACAGACACGTGGAGGGTTTTCATTGGCTGGAGAGTTAGGCTGCCCGATTAATTAGACACTAACCACTGTTTTGGTCTTTGCGCTAATAATTGAAAATAGTGCTCTGATAAGATAGTTTAATCAAATTTGTTGGAATATGACTTTCATTTATAAATTTATTTTTAAAATTAACCAGATTTTAGTATATTATTATTTAGTGTTGTAAAAACACAAGTTGGGCTATATTTGTATTTGCATGTGGAGACAGGAGGATTCGAACCTCCGGGTATCGGGATCAAAACCCGACACCGTTGCCAACTGATTGGCTACGCTCCGCTGAATTCTTTCGGGTTAAGGTTAAAGATTTCAAATTGTTATAGAAGAATTAAATGATTCAATAAATTATGAGTTCAATACATAATGTTCAGCAGAAAGATGGGTATTCCTTGCTTATTATCAGACAGCTTTACAAACCTTGTGCAGGGTTAATAGTCTTAACTTATTGATGATTAATCAGGTCTAATCAGATCATTAGTATTGTTACATTATTATAAATTAATAAATCATCAATTATTTCACTCTTAGAATTTTACTATATAAATCCCAATATGATAAATATGTACAACAAAATGTAATAACTCCGCGAATAAAAATTATATACTTCATAAATATTTGAAGTCTCCACATTTACATAAACTTAAAAATAAATGTTTTAACTATATTTTATAGAAAAATAAGAGAAATCCAATTGTAGGGGGAAAGATGTATATATATATATATATAGTTGTATGGTTGAATGTCAATGCAGATATTTATTATATTATAGAATATCTTGGAAAGGATAATGTTAAATTAAGACGTGTTAATTAATATAATGTTTCTCTTACAGCACCAAATGATTTTGAAAATGAATATTTATATTCTTTGAGATTATCATGGCATAAAATAGTGTTGAGAATCATGAAACCACACAATGAGCAAATTTGTGACCAATCATGCCTACTTTATTATTAAAATATGGTTTATCTTTTGTTTTTATCGTTCTAATTATGTGCTAAGCATATGGATGTGTCTTAGTTGACCTGTCGGACTATAATTACACACTTATGATTTGATATGATTTGTTGAGTTTGATGTGAACGAGTATTTTATTTTCCGATTGTATAATCGGTCTATTTTAATTCAAGAACTAATGAGTTATGTGCAAAACTTGTATTTGACAATTTTTTCGTGTTATTCCAAGAAAGATGAAAAGAAAATAAACGAATGTAGAAAAAAAATAATTAATAATAACGTCGAGAATTTACATGTTTTGTCGATAATATATATACAACATTTGCATGTATAGGAAATAAATCTTACAGTAGAGTTAATCAGTATACAAATACAAAGTTTTTGTGTAGGTCAAAATAATTTTAATCAGAAAAGGTAAACGAGAAAAAAAAAACTAATTGAAAATAATGCTCAATGTAAAGCTTAGGTACCATACAACTAAAATCCCAACAGAACATATTGTTGTGTCGAGAGCCTTTTCACGCTCGAACCTTAATAAGATTATTGTACAGATTAACCCTAGTAAATTCATAATATATTCAAATATTTTACATACAAATTTCAAGAGGACATCCTAACGGTTGAACTTCAAACTTCCGGCTGAGAAAGTCGTGAATTCGAACTTTAAGAGTGACAGGAAGAGTTTTATAGGAAGATACAGGAAATGATGTAATTTTCGGAGAAAATATAACACCATTTATATATGATAAAGTAGATATTTATCTTGAAATATGGAAAATGTGAGCAAAAATAGTAACACAAATTCAATTGTCACAAAATATAGGTCCTCAAGAATGTGAAATGCACCTTGAACCAATATATATATATATATTGTGATGGAATAGGTACCACCTTTGGAGGCTCTCAAAATTTGATTGGCTTCAATGGGAGAAAGAACCAATGAAAAGAACTGACAATTCTCTAATATTTATTTTCTCCTTAATGGTTCATTAATAGACTTAGACTTTATATTCATGATTAGCCTTTTGCTTAAGGGGACACCAAAGTTATTTAATACAAAATAGAGTGAAGAGAAGATATTACGGCCACATGTTATTTTTCTGTTGATTCTCATAATTTTTAAGAGATAAAAAAGTTCTCATCAGATTTCTCCTATGTGTATAATTGAATTTAAATATTTTGATTGGATAAGATGAAAGGGTTTGAAAATTTAATCGGAATTGGGGAGGCATTTCCCTATCTATCTCTTCATATATAGTGTTATACATACATAAATGAATATAAACATTAATGTTTTTATTTGTTTATATTCTCCACAATTGTATTTACAAATACCTGTAAGACATATTGTCAAATAATTGAATATTGATGAGAAAATATTTATTGTACTATATTTATTATAAATTTTGACTTTCATTAACAGGGTTTAAAAAAATAGATCAGGATCTCAATTGCTTCAATAATTTACTAAAATTAATAAAAATATCAAATTGAAAACGTTGACAGCAGGGTTCGAACCTGCGCGGGCAAAGCCCGACAGATTTCAAGTCTGTCTCCTTAACTACTCGGACATATCGACATCGTGCTTACACACTATTTTACTAATTTTGAAATTATTTTCTCGGTTTCATATTAAAATTATAAATCAACCAAACAAAATTCAACAAGTCACTCTAGCCCAAATTACCAAATATTTAGTTTGAATTCTAATCTCCTAATTAAAATTCTTTCAACATTTGAGATCGAGCTAATTCATCATGACTCAATAAACTTACAAGGCAGATCATTTAATATCAAATTAATTATATTATTTATAATATTACTTTTGATAAATATATACAATAAAATTAAAGGAATCAAATCAAGTAAGTCATAATCAAGCTCAATTTTTTTACTGATTTGTATAAAGTCGTTCGAGCTAACAAAATTAAGTACAATTTTGATTACTTACACTTCAGAATAATATTTTAGCAGATTCATAATATATATAGTATTGGTTGTCATTTTGTTATGTGCCATTTTCTATGATGAAAATATTTTATATCTTTGATTTTCTGGCCCCTATTTAATTTTATTATCCAGCTGAAATACTCTTATTAATAGAAAGAAGAAAAGGCTCATACATCAAAACTAATTTTATAAGATTTATATATTTCCAATTTCAACCATAATGTGACTGAGACTACTATATAGACCCACCAACAATAACTATTGAAACATTAAGAGGATAAAACCAAAAATTACATTTTCAGTCATTATACAAACTCATAATAAGAACCAAAATGATACCATCACCATTTCATAAAATTACATTTCCACAACTCAAAATCTTCCACATCCCAGTAGTAGTGGTAGCTTCAGCTCTAAGGCACCATTACCACAGCCAAAACATGATTTATAATTATAACAAAACAAACATCATACCAACCCTAAAGAGAAACCAACAGTTTCAACAAATATGTAAATAATGGTTGAAAGTTGAAACCGAGCAATGCAGTTTCGTCAGCACACTTACATGCAGTGTTCTAAAAACACTAGGCGCTAATTGGGCAGATAGGGATTCTGGGGACTAATCGAGAAATAGTGATAGCCTAATTGGATTAGTCGGGGATTTTTTAGAGCACTGCATACATATTGAGGTTATTTTAATTGGGACTGATCGGGAAATAATCAGACCCTAATCAAATTAGTCGGGGATTTTTTTAGAACAATGCATACATAGTTATAGGTTATTTTCATTCACTCGACATCTCAACCTAGTACTGATTTGTTCCTAGTCAACCAAACAAACGATTTCACAGCTACTAATCAACAAACCGGATAAAAACAAGATTGGAAACTTCCTGCAACATCCAATAAAATAAGCATAAAACATCAGACAACACAACCGGTAAGTAACCGACAGTGAATGCTCTAATACAACTGCAAGCAGAGGGAAGAGAAAAGGCGTTGTAGTTATAAGGAAGGAAACAAAGAAAGCATGTAACAAAGGTATATGATATGCCGCAGCTATAAGGGCTCTCTTTTGGAAACATGTAAAATAGAGCTTGGTAGATTTGGTGTCACGGGCATTGGCAATTTTTCGAAAGTGACTTAAGATTCGCATCAAGGTGGGCCATATGTATGTGAAACGCTGGTTCATCTGGTCTTCTGGTTTAGGCAGTGGGCTGGGCAGGGCTGGCTTCGGGCATCGTGGATCTCAGCTGTTGTGTTGGGAAGGGAAAAGGCAACAAAGGGAAAATAAGCGCATCAGAATTCGATTTACAGGGAAGATTGGACATAGGTTACAACTTACAAGATCACACTGGCATATGCAAGTATTCGTGACGCCTAAATCAGAGGAAATCTCGGATAATTCAATACGTGAAAAACAAATAAAAACAAGTATGAATGCAATTGCAAGGGAAAGGATACACATACCTACCCCAGCCTCGGTGTGTAGACCTAGTAACCGTAACTTCTCCGCCGCGAAGCAGAGCTCTGTCCAGATAATCTGGTAATAAGAATTGGAATAGAAGAACTTATTAAAACAAACCAGCAACAAAATGAGCACTTGACTACGAAAGTAGGACACTTGTTTTCGTAACAAGGGAGTAAATATTATTAACAGATATAGGGTTATTAATCAGGTCCAATTCTCGCTCTCAGTCTAAGGCGGTACTCGAACATTCTAGCACATTTTACTATCTGGCAGCTAGGTAAAATAAAAAGACAAGGCTTGGAACGTAATAGGAGCAATGGATAAAGATATAAGCCTTACCCAGAACTACCAGTTCGTCCTGATGAATAACCACCATAAGCACCACCACTGCTACCACCCTATATATCAAATGAAGACACAAAATTATGAAAACTAGGACATACATAAGTTATTGATCAAGACACATCCAATAAACAGTTTAGTACAGTACTATCATAAGCAAAGGTTGCACAAGTGTTATCACATTGCTTCAAGAAAGTTTTGAGCACTAAAAGGTGGGAAAAACTGTATTATATTTTGTTACAAGTACTCCCTTAGTTCCAAAGTAAATGTGTTGTTCACTTTTGGGTAAAAATCAAACATTAGTGCTAGTGTTCAACTGTACCACTATGTCTCCACACTCACGTGTCTATAAATAACTAATACAAGGATAGCATTGGACACTCAATTTATGGAACAAGGGAGTGATATAATGTATACCTGTGAGCTACCATAACCTCCATAACCATCATTCGCAGCCAAGTCACTTGAACCACCATAAGCACTAGAATATGAATGTCCACGTCCATGTCTTTTGCTGTCCCTACTTTCATAGTCTAACCCATGCCCACCGTCTGCTGAAACGGGAAGATAAGGAAGCACTGGCATATATGTAGATACTGGTCCCTCTCTATCAAAAAGATTTCCTCTTAAACGTCTTGCTACTTGCACAAGAGCATCCTTGGCAACATCAAGGTCTCCAGAAATCTAAACATTAAAAAAGATTAGCATATCCCATTTTCATAATTTCAACATCTCTGATGAGCTTTGAACTACAAAACCACTTGAACAGTATGAAAATACACTCCGGAATATTTTCTTTACCTGCACCATCTCATCATTCTCAGATGCAACCTTAGGAAGGTTTTCCTTTGAAAGTATACGAATATTAGCTTTGGTGAGTCTCCTTAACTCACTTATGATAGCTCCTCCTTTGCCAATAAGGCAACCAATCCGTGAGGTTGGTATGAGCAAGCGGGTTGTAAATGAGATAATTCCTGAATCTCTTTCTATTTTATCACTGCACCGAGGTTGCAAGCGCACGACAGCCTCGATAGTTGGAGAGAATGTATCTTCAAAGAACTGAAATAGCATGAAGGAAAATTACTACATCAAGTGCAAAATGTTCCATTTAAATGCCCAAGAAAACATGCAAAACTACATAAAGATTTTACCTCCTTTGCTGATACCATTATTAAGCAATCATCCCCTTCGGTTTTTGAACTGTCAACTTTAATGGCAGCCCCAGAATCCTGTCTGAGCTGATTAATAATAGCACCACCCTTGCCAATGACACCTCCGATATTAGCAGTAGGGCAAACCACGCAGATAGAGAATTCCTTTGAAGATGCTTCATCTCGAGGAGCTGGATAAAAGGAGCGTGACCAGTCTCCAGATTCGCCTCTGTATCCACCATAAGGAGCCAACATTGGTGCTATTCCTACGATTGGGGCACCAGTAGGACCTAAGACTGCACCATCTGAAGGATACATGCTGGGCATATTTGAGGTAAGTAGGTGATGAGACTTTGAAGGATTATCGTGTAAACGAGAGGCAATTTGGTGCAGTGCCTTCTTCACAACTTGGAATTCACCGGAAATCTGAAAGGATAGAATAAATTATATAAACACGTGAAGCTAACAAGTTGTATGGTTAAAGATACTATCAGCATAGACACTAAGGTGCTGTGTAGTTTTCCAGTTTTAGATTTATAATTTCCATCCACGAGTTCAGTAACACCAAAATTGTCAATATACATGTAAATACAACCTCCCAATCCATGACTCAACATCTGCTAAATCAAAAGAAATATTCACGCAGAAGATAAGCAAACATATAAGAGCACGGGAGATTAACAGAGTTACCTGTACAAGTTCATCAGAGCTCAATGCACAACGAGGCAAATGTCTATCCTTCAGAATACGAATTTGGGCACCAGTTTCACTACGGATGTTTTGTACTATCTGTCCACCTTTCCCAATAACACATCCAATCTGATCAGATGGCACGAGAAGACGAGCAGTAACCTCACGGCCATGATTGTCCTCATCAGCATGCAAATCATCATCCGCCACTCTGTCATGCACCCTAAACAGAGCATCCTGAGCTGGGGAGACATAATCACCAGTATCTTCAAAAGCATTGGTCTGGTCGCTAGGGCTATAGATAGTAACAACCCGATCTTCACAGCCTGATACTGTCTCACCAATCCTAATCTTCGCTTTAGTATCAGCCCTCAACTGCTTGACAATCTCCCCTCCTCTTCCTATAATGCTTCCAATTTTACGCCCAGGGCACAAGTATCGATACACAGCATCTTCTGAGTCGATAGTGAAGTCTCTATCCTCACCAGGGTTCCTCCTCTTATTCCCCCCATTGTCATAGTCTGAATGAGAATGCGGCCGTTTCCCATAGCTATTTCTCTGACCGGCCATGGAAAAATACTCACCTCTGTTTCAAAAACGATGCAACAACAAACAACTTTAGCACCTATATTCCAGCAGTTATTAACATAATAAGTGCTTTAAAGTTTAAATACTCCACATACACTCATTGGAATGAATGTTTCTCCCACTCAAAACAATTACAAAGCTATGCGGAGATGAAGAAACGACCTCTCCTAATTTACAGTTCCTTTTATGTTCTCCTACCTCCATCTTGACACTGAGTCAATCTATATAACTTCCTTTACAAAGTCAATACCATTTGGAGGCTGGAACTTCAAGAATATGATGAATTCATGTGGTACCCTTTAATTCATAAAAAACTCAATAGGAAATAAATAGATAAAAAGAGGATTTTTTTTTTAGTTTATGCAAATTAAGCTTTACAGGTCACTTGAGGTAATGTTTAATCAAACCAATCCGTAAAAAAACAGGACACGGTTTCATCTTCTACAAACGAAATCGTTAATTCTGAAACCAACCCATTGAACCAATCAACATCATAGAAAAATTCATCAAAATTTCGCAGGAATCTATGAGACCGCAGCAAGCATTGAATTTTGAGCTTAAACAATCGAAAACAATCAGCATTGAGCACAAAAAAGCGCGATTGATTACATAAACGCTGTGCACGCATAGATCTATGTCACACCCCAAAATCCCAACGAATCAACAAAAACAAGAACAAATTGCAGAGAACAAACTGAGGTGCGAGACTGCAAAAGAAGAAGAAAGTGCGGGAAAGTGATGTACCTCGATTGATCAAGCAAGGTTTCAGCGAATCTGAAGATTTGATCAAATCGTTGGATTTGGGGGAAAATTGGGTATGGAATTGGATTTGTATCGGTTTCTAGGGTTTTGACCAGAGAAGCTTCAGTTATATTTTTATTTTTATATATTTACAGATTTACTTATTTAAAACGCATTGTTTTTTTAGAATATTCAAATATTATTCGAAATTCCCATAGTTTCTTCGTAATTGTGAAAACATCCCTCGTCTTTGTAAAACTAGAAAAACGTATGTCAATAAAAAAAATCAGTAATTAATGTTGTTTTAAATATTTGTTATATGATTTTGGCCTGCGTAAGGAGTTCGGTTTGTTAAATATTTTGTATGAGGATCCGAATTTGAGCTCAAGATTAAACTCGTTTAAGTTCGATTTTTAGAAAGTAACCGACGATACATTAAGAATGGTCTGCAAGCATGTCCTTCTCAAAATTGGGTAGGACGGATCTCTCACCCATAATCCCGTTAGACAAATGAAGAGAGTTTTTGGTCAAAACATAGGCCGCTCCATTGGTTGATCACATCACAAAACAAAGCATCAAAAGAGGGGCTTGCCAACATTAGGTGGCGACGATCCTGAACTAGTGAGCCCCCGTTACTAGTCGGCCTATCTCCTCTCTGGACGGTTAGCATAAGATTTTGGCAGTCATTTTTGATCCTATTATCTTTTTCAAAAAAAAAATTCTATTATTTTGTTGACAAAAAAAACATTATTGTTTTGATAAAATCATTTTTTAAGAATAATATAAAATCCAATATTATTATCTAAAACTAACAAAACTTTTAGAAAGAGACCCACCCAACAACGCTTCCCCGGAAAATCTCCGCACTTTCCACACAGCCAAACACCAATCTTATCTCTCTCCACCTTCCTCCAAACCCTAATCCCAATCTCGTCCCAACCTTGATATCCGATCCGGTTCGATTTCTTCGCCTTCCTCAAGCCACCGGATTTGATGTCATCCTCTAACCAGCCACAGTTCCGCTACACACAGACCCCATCGAAGGTCCTCCACCTCCGCAACCTGCCATGGGAGTGCTCCGAAGAAGAGCTCATCGAGCTCTGCAAGCCCTTCGGCAAGATCGTCAACACAAAGTGCAATGTTGGTGCCAATCGCAACCAGGCCTTCGTCGAATTCGTGAGTTTGCGTGTTTTCAGTCTCACTATCGATTCTCGGCTATGTGTTGATTTCCCCAGATTTTGATTGAAAACAGTGAGATTCTGAAGTGGGTTTTGGATATAGATTTGGGAATTGGTGAATTATTAGATATTTATGCAGATACATGTGAATTAGGAATTTAGGTCAGACTGTGCTGTAGTTAGATGTGAAAGTTGCAAGATTGTATTTTTTTATATTTTAACAAAACCAGTGATTTGATATGCAGTCAGACCTCAATCAGGCCATTTCCATGGTTTCATACTATGCTTCATCATCAGAGCCTGCACAAGTTCGCGGTAAAACTGTGTACATTCAGTACTCGAATAGACATGAAATTGTGAACAACAAGAGTCCAGGAGATGTTCCTGGGAATGTTTTGCTGGTGACCATAGAGGGTGTGGAGGCTGGGGATGTGAGCATAGATGTGATACACTTGGTAAGTGTTTTCGGGCTTGCATGTCAGTCTGTATTTACCCGTTTTCTTGATTGTGACCTGTTTTTTGTATTTTCCAGCACCGGATGTAAAGTTCATGAGCTGAGTATTTAGTTGTATTTTCTTCATTGAAGATTATAGGAGCTAGGAAATTAGTAAACGAGGAGAACTAAAAATGGGGGGTTGAGATTATATAGGACTGACTTGGATGCACTTTGGAATTCTAGGGTATATAATTTATGGCACACAATGATATTGTTATAGCCTAAAATAAAATCTTTGTATGTATCTCGTATCTCAAGTTGCAAGTCATCCTGTCTTTGCTTGTTTTATTACAACATAAGGTACCTTCCCTGCCTTTACTAGCTAAAATGTGTTAGGATAATGATCAAATACACATTATTTGTGATTTTGCTCCTAAATTGGTAGCTGTAAGCCTCAAACTAAATATATTGATACATTTTAAGATTCAAGGATGCTCAGATTTGAAAATTTGTAGGCAAGAACCAAGAAGGAAATAGAAGCACATGAAAGCGATACATATATTTTGACTACATGAAGGATAGGTTGGCGTCTGCGTAGGATACACCGGCGAACACCATATTACAGAAAATTTAGGAAAGATTATTGCTTTCTTCAGTTAGTGATACAATTGCAAAATCATGTAATGGCTTTATCTTCTTACGAAGTGTGGGGTTCTGAATATATTGTAGTTAGAACCTTAGGACTTGTGTCTCCTTACACCCTCTCTTCAAAAACGAGGGGGAAAATATGGTTAAAAATTCTTTACAAGTTTCGTGGTTCCGTTGATTGTCTCCCCTTCAACATTTTAAGATCAATCAAAGCCTTTAAAGTATGAATAAATGAATAATTGGTCACATGAGCTAAGAATACTTATACTCAGTAAGATCATTAATATGGTTTTTTTGGAATGTTTCTCTTTCATCGGCATATGCTTGCAACATTTTTAAATTGTTCATTTTCAAGTCCCAAGGCTTTAGTTAGTCATCAAACCTCTAAGCATCTTGTAGAATATGGAGTTAACTACTGGTTAGTGTTCTTGCTAGAAGAGGAAGAAAAAGGCAAATATTAGCATTTGATTGTTTTTTTTGCTTGCCATCATCTACATTAAGCTGGCCACCTGGCAGTCCTTTTTAACTTCACGTCATTGCAAAATAAAGCTTATATGTTAGGCTATTCACATTTTCAGTGTGTGCATTTCTACTTATTTTTCAGAGAACATTATATTGATGTGTTATTATGGTTTAATTCTTGTCGGAAGCTGTCGTCATTCCTTTTCAGAACTTCCCGTCCTTCTGAATTGCTGTCCCCCACCCTCATTTCCTTTCTATTTAAATCAGTAATCTTGATTTCAATACCTCTTTACAGTGTTCCAACACTATCTCATGCTTGTGACATTGGAACAGATTTATTTTTTCTCCTCTTTTATGTAGAATAGCACCCCAAGTTAATTGTGTCAATTTGATTGAAATCGGTTGAATCACAGATGGTGATGCCTCTTAATATATCTTTTGTTGGAGGCAGTTTGGAAATATTATCATGTACGTCTAAGGTCTATCTTCACGCATATGTGCACAGGTGTCATTCTGCACTTATATCCTATGAAATTTATTTATTAGATCCACATCTTGGATGGTTTCTGATTGTGCATTTTTTCCTCATTATATTTTGACAATTTAACAATACCCGTCTTTATGCATTGCAGGTATTTTCTGCTTTTGGCTTTGTGCACAAAATAGCTACTTTCGAAAAGGCAGCAGGTTTCCAGGTGAGAGGCAGAGCTTTCACTCAAACTTACTCAAGATTATTTCAGTTTTCAAATACCCTCCTCAATTATCGTATGCAATTTTTTTCCAGGCCTTAATCCAATTTAGTGATGCTGAAACTGCTTCTGCCGCAAGGAATGCTTTGGATGGAAGAAGCATACCGAGGTATGCATTTCTCTGTTTTACTTTCCCATGTAATTCTTTAGGTCGTAAGTCTGGGAAATGTTAATTGATTTCTATTTTTGTGCTTAATGCTTCTAAAATAGATACCTGCTTCCGGAGCATGTTACTTCATGCAACTTGCGAATTTCATATTCAGCACACACAGATTTGAATATCAAGTTTCAGTCGCACAGGAGCAGGTATGGGCTTGTGTTTTAGTTATTATGTTTGATCATCCCATTGCTGGGTTTCATCACAATATTTTTTACTCTTGATATTGGTGTTTGGACTCTTGCTTATTGATACATAAGTTAGTGAAACAATTTTGCCAAGAACACAGATGTTTTTGCATGCCCTCTTAATGATTTCCTTCATCTTTTAATAGTGTTTTATGTGTTACTTGTGCTGTTTATAGCTGAAATGCTTCTCTCATTGATATTGTATTACCACCAGTCACATGTGACTACAATCAGCCTTGATACATTGTAAAATTGCTTCCCGTGATTTGGATTCCTTACAATCAAATGGAAGTCCATAAGGCCATATGTCTCTGTCAAACGTTTTTCCACGTTATGGTCCCAAAAGCTTATGTTGAATTTCTAAATTATAATTGTATTATTATGAATAACTTGATTATGAATTACAAGAGGAGGTTCCTTTATATAAGGAACAATAGGAAATAAACCAAACTAGGAAACATAATACGAATAGGAAATCCTAAAA
>JAYMTP010003134.1:0-17710 GCA_036897365.1 Geranium brycei | reverse complement strand
CCACACGTTTGAGAATATTTGATCGGAGTATTAGAGTAATATAAACGTGTATAAATAGATCCTACTCGAAACCAGAAACTTACCTAAAACTTGAGTCGATAAATGTCTTTACCGAAGATTCAGACATTATGACTAACATCTTTCTGTGTCTAAAAAAATACAGCCAACATCTACACGTAACAACAATAAACAATATTTTTATCTTTTTTTTAAGGAAAATCGAATTTTATTTAATAAATAGCAACTAACCCGACATCAAGTCGGACAGTTGAAGTTACAGTTGGTGGAACAGACCCCTCGCCATAATCTCAACTACTGTTAGTTAAAGCATACTTGGCCAATTCGTGAGCCACTTTATTACAAGATCTACGAACAAAAGATAACGAGACATCGGATACGAAAGCTGAAAGAAAGCGCCTACAATCGTAGATAATGCCCCCGAACATGTTTCTAGTTTGTTTTCCTTGTCGAACGTGGTCCACCGCCCTAAGACAATCAGTCTCAAGCTCCACCGCCCTCCAATTGTTCCCTTTTGCCCATGATAGAGCCTCTCTGACACCTCTTCGGAATGGAGATAACCTGAAAAGCGTCCGCAAAGAGCTCCCACAATTCAACTTTCTGAATCCCTACAGATAAGCCCTACACTCCAGTTCCCCCTCTCTACATCTATTCTCTCATCCACGTTTACCTTAAGTCTTCCTGGGTCCGGCAGGACCCAGACTCTTAGCGAAGTTGACACAAGCTGGTCTGCACCTCTGGATCCTCCCAAAGGTTTTGACGCTACGCAAACTCTCCGGAGCCCTTTTGCAGTCGCTGCCACTCTCACTAGATGGAAGACTTCCATTTTCCAAACTGCTTGATTCCTAGCCCTCCATATTGCCCAAAACGTGATAGCCCACAAACTTGCTTCGTCCTCCCTCTCGACCCAGGAACACCAGTTAGTAATTGTCGGGTTTGGACTCATCTTCCCTCGGATTGTTCGTAGCAGTCTATCCCCCCAAATAGGTATCACCTCTCTACACTTGAAGAACACATGATCTGCTATCTTGTACGGGTCGCCACAGAGGGGGCACTGGGTAATTATAGGGAGCCCCTTCTCTGCCATGCGAGTCCTAGTCGGGAGCAAGTTTGAGATAGCTCTCCAAATAAAGATTTTGAGTTTAGGTGGAACTCGCAGCTTCCATACCTCTCTCCAACTGATTGCTTGGGCTGACGGGGTCCAAATATTTCCCATCTGACAGAGGGCTCTATAGGTACTTTTGACGGAGTATTCACATGACTTATCCGCATCCCAATACCAGTTGTCCCTAGTTCTATACCAACTATGGATGATATAGAATATCCGATCTCCCGTTTCCTGATCAAATTGCGCTCTCACCTTCCCCACATCTCATGCTCTGCACTCTAGAGTGAACAACTTGAGAAAATTACAAAAGCTCTCCTTGTAATTATTATTTTTCACTCTCCCTCCACTGTATTTCTACAAAAACTCTCCCTCACTCATGTTCAAATTTGCACCGTCTGCGTAAATTCGTGAAAATTAACGGAAGTGTCACTCACTTAAGTATTGTACATTTGATTTAGCATTTTAGGGGTGTGCATGGGTCTAGAACCAAACCGAACCGATCAAGAATCAAACTGGACCAAACTCCCCATTCTCCATTTTAAGAACCAGAACCGAAACTGTTACACACGGTTCCCGATTTCAGTTCGGATTTGGTCTGCGACTCTCTTGCCAAAGTGTCTACCCTTAAGCAAGTTTTAATTGACACTTACGTGACACTTTTATTATTTTTTCAAGGATTTGCATAGAAAGTGCAAAAATAAATATGAGTAAAAGAGAATTTTTGCAAAAATAAACACGAGTGAATAAGAACTTTTACAAAAATACAGAGAAATGAGAGTTTGTGCAAGCATACATAATTATAAAAAGAATTTTTGCAATTTAAAAAAACATAATTAGAAGACTTTTTGCAATTTTCTCTTTTTATCTTTTCAATTCACTTCTAACAGTGTCACTAACAATGCATAAAAACAAATGTACCACAATTTTTTACCATTTACAAAATACACATTTAACTCGGTTTTATGATAGTCTCATGAATCTATTCCACTTGAAGACTCAAAGGCATTGTCAAAGCATCAGATTCACGAGGAATCAGGTTCATGGTACTAGGGTGGAGCAAGTTGCTCCATCAAAAGAGTACCAGAAGCTAGAAATGAATATGATTCTTTGTCCTATAATTGTACTCTTTGAACTTGCAGATCATACCTGTTGAAGGGTCTTTGTGACATGATCTGATCATGACAATTTATAGAGAAAGACATTGCAAATATAAATTGATCCGTTTAAATTTAACCAATAGAGTACACAAAACCAGCACTGAGATTATTCCATAATTCACAACTTGAGTTCTACATTTCAGAGGCAGACCCTGCAAATCAGTGAAATAACTGTTACTGCTATGCCAATATAGCTGAATATATGTAGCATGTGTATGGTAGCAACTCAAATCATTACACATGCAACATATAACTACATAAGTCAATCATATCATTATATGGAATGTTCTAAAAATGTTAGGCGGTTGGGGCGCTGCAGTTGAGTCCTAAACTAGAATTTGGTTACAAGTTCGGAAACCATGTTTAGTATGTACATATACTTAACTGAACAGATCAAAATTAAGAATGACACCTATCATCAAACTAGACTTTTCAGACCAAGTTGTGCAGACAATGCACCGTATATGAATATGATAACTATTTATGAATCATCAAACATTAAGAATGACGACTATAAGTTTTCATTCATCAAATTAGAGTTATCTGCGTGATATCTGTTTGTTTAAGCTTGACAAGACCATCACAGTGGGTGAAGTGGCATAGACCCTATGTAATAAGCATGAGGTCGCTGATTCCAATCCCTATGTCGGCAACAGTATTGATTATTAATAGGCACCGAGATGATAGAGGCGACAAACCACATCTTGTCAAGCCTGAAAGCATATTCCAGATGATAAGGCCGAAAAGCCTTATAGCGCATGCAATATTTCTCAAAGCAAAAGCTTGGGGTCTAAAATAGGATATGAGAAGTGAATGTCATACCAAGATAGTGTTTTAAAACTCGCTAGGCGCTAGTTGGTCAGAGAGAGCTTTCTCGGGACTTATCAGGGATTAATTGAAAAATTAATCGGATTAAAGGATTAATAGAGAATTATAGAGGATTAATAATAGTGAGACAAGTCGGGGATTTTTACAACATTGCCAGATACGTGTGTAAAACTACCAAGTTTTAGGTTTCTGACAAATAAACAAGAAAAAAAGGAACTCTTGATATATAATTAAATATTACTAAAATCAACTTGGGACTAAAAACAAGGCACTTCAATTATTCACTAGTACTGAAATAAAATCATTTCAAATATAAGTTAAACTCGTATACATGCTAAGCAATCTTAACTACTGGATAGTGTTGGCCCTAATCACATTTTGTTGAGATGCTAGAATATGGACATTGATAACCCACGCGGAGTTCCAATGAAGTTGTAATTATGATGTGGAAGGAGAAAAAGAGTAGATCATAAAACTAAAAATGGTGAAGAAGGATTAGATCTTTGCACGAGAATACGGGAATTCAACCCATATACTCCCACAATCTGATCTAGAATGGTATCAACAGTTGAGATGCATAAAAACATATGATCCGAGTTTGCCAAATCTTATCAATATGAACGAGTAACACAATCATTGCGACAAGTACAGCTCTTCATTTCAACTAATCAACTTACATAAAATAGTTTGGAGAAGAAGGCTAATTGGTCTGATCAAGAATCCTCTTTCAAATCATCTTCCGAATCCGAATCACTTGCGTTATAACCTAAAGCAAAACAATATAGAAAATGAGCTAAAGCTAAAAACAGATGTTTGAACCCATGCACGGAGATAAAAAAGGAAGGAGCTGAACCTGGACGCTTATGGCGAACTCTCCAAACTGAAGAACGAGTCCTTGATGCTCTTGTCATCCAAACCTTCCCCTGAAAACATCACAAACCAAACCAAACCAATTTCATAAATTGAGGAACACGAATATAATGGAATCGAATAAACGACATAAAAGATCATTATGGCAAGCTTAACCCCTAACCAAACTAATTTCATGAATTGATGAACATGAATATGATGGAATCGAATAACCCACATAAAAGATCATTATGGCAAGCTAAAACCCCTAACCAAACCAATTTCATGAATTGAAGAGCACGAACATAATGGAATCGAATAAACCACATACAAGACCAATGTGGCCAGCTAAAACCCCTAACCAGACCAATTTCATGAATTGAGGAGCACGAATATGATGGAATCGAATAACCCACATAATAGATCATTATGGCAAGCTAAAACCCTAACCAAACCAATTTCATGATCGAGGAACATGAATATAATGGAATCAAATAAACAACAAACAAGATCATTATGTCAAGCTAAAACCCCCAACCAAACCAAATTCATGAATTGAGGAACACAGATATAACGTAAACAAATAAACCACACAAAAGATCATTATGGCAAGCTAAAACCCTGATCAAACAAATTTCATGAATTGAGGAACACGAATATAATGGAATGGAATAAACCACATAAAAGATCATTATGGCAAGCCAAAACCCAAACCAAACCAATTTCATGATAGAAGAACACCAATATAATGGAAATAAATAAACCACACACAAGATCAATATGTCAAGCTAAAACCCTAACCAAAGCATTTTCATGATCGAAGAACAAGAATATAATGGAATCGAATAAACCACATACAAGATCATTATGTCAAGCCAAAACCCAAAGCAAACCAATTTCATGAATTGGGGAACATGAATATAATGGAACCAAACAAACCACACACAAGACCATCATGGCAAGCTAAAACCCTGTAGCTGTTTGGCCGCTGAGCAAATTTCCCCTTTCTAAGAAAACCCAAAATTCAATAAACAACATTGAAGTTGTAATTCCAAAAAAAAACTTATTTTTAGCAGCAATAAATAGAAACTAGAGAAAAAAACCCACAAACCCAAATTGAAAACAAACCTTGTCAACATCTCTGGAAACACCATAACCGCTATAGTACATCTGACCCACCAAGACCTGCATATTGATATCACCAGCTTTGGCCTCCTTGAGCGTGTCCTTGAACCACCGCTTGGCGCAGTCCGTCACCACCGCAGACAGCTGAAAGCGGTGGCTGTTTCCGTCCTCCTTGCCGGCGCTGCTCTCCATCACCGCCTTCACCACCCGCTGCGATTCTCGACCTCCGATTTGGTTCTGCGATAAGGGTTTTGGAGATTTCAACTGGGTTTTCGAGATTGTGTCCGCTAGCTTCTGTAGCTTGGTGAAATTGCCCTGAGCCGATCTTCCCATAAACCAATCAATCGAAAATGTATAAAGGAATGATTTTTATTTTGAATCAAGGGTCGGGATTGAAGAGGGAAGCCAAATTGCGGAGAAGATCTAGCGGTTGTGGAGGTCTCGATCGAAAAGGTTTCATAAGAGAAACGCAACTCGCGATTTGCGAAGCAGCGACTGAGAGATTGGTGCGAGGCGAGTTGAACGATGGAGACGACAATAGTGGAGTGGAGTCTCAAGATAAACGGCGCCGTTTGGGTTGAGTGGGACCCACAAAGACACGTCACGCGTTTGGTCTGTTCCTCTTTGATAGTGATCCATCTATCGAAACGACGTGGCTGCACGTCACCAGAAACTAAGCTACGTGGACCACATGTTTTTCCTTTTAAATTTAGATTTTTAAGATATATACTGATTTTAATAGAATTATTATTTTTAAACTCAAAATCTAATGACTCAGAGCATACCAAATATCTGGGTATAATTAATTCCAAGTACACTAATCACGATGTGTTTTGCAACTTTATAGACATTTAAAAAAAATTATTTTCAATTCAACAAAATTTTAGATGGAAAATTTTTTGAGTGTAAATTATTGAAATTGCTTTCAACTGTTCATCAAATTTTTAAATTTGATTTCTTCTTACCGATGACCACGTTCATGAGATAGTAGAGTCTTGAGAACCAATAATCACTTCTGAGCAAATATATAACTATAGGTCCATAACCAAAATGGAATGGAAAAAGAATCGGCCTACATTCATGAGACCGTATAGCCTTGAGAACCAATAATCACTTTTTAGCGAATATATAACCATAACTAAAATAGAAGGGAAATAATCTAGAGATAGAGAGAGAATGACATAGATTGAGAGTGTGTCATTCTCTGATTAGAATTTTTGTCTGTTTTACGAAATTAGAATTCATGACAGAGATGCATATCAAAGTACACCTTGAGCGCCTCTCTCATCTTCTTCTCCAGGTTCTCGTTGTCGGTGTGGTCGTTCATGATTTGTACAGTTTATTTGGCAATCAAAGTAGATTTTTCTTACTAACTTGAGTTTCAAAGGATTTTGAATGTTGTGTTCTTATTTGTGAGATGCACACAATGAGAAATATGAAGAGGAGAGATGAGAGAGACGATAGAATGATAGAAAATTAAACATATAGGTAAGGATCGCGTATAGGCACATGCATGAAGAGAAATATAATTTTCATCTATTTTGTGTGATTTTACAAGAAAATAATTCATCTAATAAGCATGTGTCAAAATTTAAACATTGGGTAGTTATCTACTTGTGACTGATAGTTAATTAAAAGTAACAATCTATTTGTGATTGATAATTTAGGATAATCAACTATAATTTGCCCAATAAAGTTCAATTATAATAACTTATTATTTCTAGCGTTAAATATGCAATTTATTGTGTGTGATTTTCATTATTTATTATCATTATTGTAAAATTTATTAGGCACCAGTAGAACAGAAAGAGTCTCTGAGGATTAATAAGAACTAGACAAAAATAAATCGGATATGTATTTTAATATTTATTAAATAAAAATATATAACTAATTTAATATTTACATAAAAATATATAAAATGTCAAACAATTAGTATAAACTGTTTGTCCCAAGTACTTTTATTTTCTAAGATTATTGGTACTGTGACTTTTACACCATTGATCATTACTAGTATCAGACTGCAGAAAAAAAGAGAAGGAAGGCATTACAAAATTACGGAACTGAATGACGAATGTAATGAAACACCAAAATGTGAACCTACAAAGAAAAAACCTTATGCATAAGAACATTGGTAGAGAGAGATGTATAGCGCTTACACGCCAGGCCTTAGCTGTGTGTGTGTATACATTATACATACATAAACATCACAAACTGGATTTTCTTCGGACAGAGAATCCTCAATCCCAGAGAGAAGAGGAAGAAGAGGGTATTATACAAAATGGATATGGGGAACAGAGGAAAGAATGAGCTACATCATAAAAAAGAGCTACATCACTGTCTCGAGACAATCATCGAGACAATCACTTTACGAATCGCTCCAACTATCTGCATCATCCTCGTCGTCACTTCCAGCCAGTGCCTAGCAAAGATGATCAGTTTTAGCAGGTTTCATACATCGTGTTGAGAGAGATAGAGGTAAAGGGAGAGGGAGAGGGAGGTACCTGGCGAATAGCGTTGGCTTTCTCTAGTATTGCGGCGACCTTCAGATTGGTTTTTGGACCCTGAATGCTGGGTCTTGTCACTACTGCAGGCTTCAAGTTGAATGACTGAGGGAAGAAACCAAAAACAAAGGTTCCGTGAGCTTATCTGACAAACATATGGAAGGGAACTGAACTATAGATTCATTTTAGGAGAAAACTCACCTTCATTCGTATCTGTTCTAGCAGTGAATCTCTTTCGTCTGCCTTGGGTTCAATCTGAGGCCGAGCACGTTCTGTCACCTTTCTCAACTGCAAAAGGAAATCACAAACTTTATGAATACGAAGAATATGCAAGTATAAGCCATTGAGAACAGTATAAACTGTATATACCGTGCTTTTGTCGTGAGCAGCAACTGCATCGATGAGAGGACTCCTAGGACGAGGAATCTTCATTGTTGAGTTTCCATTTGGCTTTGGAACTTCAAAGGGTACAAAAGCAGATGCTTTTGAATACCATGCTATCTCTCCTCTGGTTAAACCATTTTGAGGCTGCTCGTCTTCTAAACTTTGTAGCGGAGCAGATGTATTAGGAGAAGTATCTCCTTGTCCCTCTAAATCTTTAAAAATGTGTTGAATCGTCTCAGCACCTGCAGCTGTTTCTGTTGCTGATTGGTTCAGAGGTTGCGTCAGGTTTCCCTGTGAAGATACAGGATCGTGTCTAGAAATTGAATCTCCAACTTGCAGAGGCAGAGGAATATAACTGGACTGTGCTATTTCTCCTCCGGGCGTGTGGAAAGCATGTGTTTCCCTGTCATCCAATATCGTGGGAAATGTTAAGAATGAGTCTTGGGGTTGCCTGCCCCCTCCAGCAAGGTCATTAACCATATAATTGTGCTGTGACCTTTCATCTTCTACAGGTGTGTGGGGAACAAAGGGATTCTGAGGCTGCAATATCTCTCCCTCTGATAAAAATCCCGATTTAGCTTTGTCGTCATCTGCTGATGATAGTGCCGTGTTGCAGGAATCCTGACCGCTCTGAAACGATCCTCCCAGTGAAGGGAATGGAGCATTATGAACCTTTCCCATCCTCCATTGCATAGGAGGTAGAGGAGGCAGCGGAGGCATTTCCAAATGATCTGGAGTTGATTCGGGAAAGCTGCCAAATAAAGGAAGGCTTGAATCTAATCCATCCACAGTGGAGTGACTGTCCTGAGTTGCCACAGTGTGCATGCCAAAGTTCGGAAGGGAAGAGTCTGTTATCCCTATTGCTTGCTTTGTCCTGTCAGCTTCGTGGATAGATGATTGGGGTAAGAACTCTGGTGGCGATGATTGGTATGTAAGGTCTTCTGATCCAGATGCCGGAGATGCATGATTGCCAGGAACTACTTCTGTCAAGCCAGGAATGGAATATGACGTATCAATTGCTTGACCAGCAAAATCAACCTCCAAGTCAGCTGATTGTGGTGATAACTCAGAAGTTGTAGCTTGGTCTTCAGGAGAAGGTTTGGAAACATCAAAGGGTATCTCCCGCTCTTGGTCGATTGGTGATTGCAACTGCTCTTTTTCCACTTTCAAATTTTCGATATGAACTTCATCAATTTGAAACCGTGAAAACTGTTGTGAAGGAACTCCTGTCTCTTGGAGACTGGTAGATGAAGGCGATGCATCTACACTGTTTTCTAAAAGATCGTCAGGCTGGGGAGAAATCGGTTCTGGCACCTGAGTTCTTAGCTGGGATATTAATGAGGTTGTAGTAACATCGCCAACATGTGAACTGTTATGGTCTTGTTCTGTGACAGAAACATCTTCAGTGTAAGAGGCTGACTTTTTAGGGTCAGAGTCTGAGTCTGTTAAAGCAAATTCAAGTTGAGTCGCTTCCTGTTTCACCTCTGGCTCCACAAGACATCCTGGAGAAATCTCCTCACTGTATTCTAATCCTCCCTGATGTTGACCCCCAAAATCAGATAGAAATTCATGGAAACTCACAAGGTTCCTAGGTGAAGATACTATATCAGCAGAAGAACTAATAACATCATTGATACCATCATCAGGACTGCCAGCAGAAGCAAAAGAGAGAGCTGCATCTACAGCTTGAACTGTTTCAGTTATCATATCACCTAGGTTTGCACGATCCTCATGATCCGTATAATTGTAAAGACTACATGGAACCTCTAGAGGGTCATCTTCTCTTTCTTCATCATCTGCACTGCACCTATGCAAACCTGTTTCTTGACCATCCACTGTATCAGATCTTTCATCGAGATCTCTATCAAGTTCTGGAACATCATCTGGTATGCCCGAGACTTGTTCCTCAGTAGACTTACGGGACTCTGAAGCATCCACCATGGGAACCAACTTCTTCAAGTTGGCGTCAGTAGATGGAATATCATGATCGACTTCAGTAACAATGTCATCGAACTTTAGAGAATCTGAATAACTATCAATAGAAGCCGGTATAATGGCAGGCACTAGTTTAATAACTGAAGACGTTTCCACTTCTGGCAAGACCGAACAAAGCTGTTGTTCATCTGCAGGTGAAACTGAATATGCTGAACCTATCTCCCCGCCGTCAAAATTTTCAGTCGAATACCTGTCTGCATCAATGGCTTGCACTTCACTCCCAGAATACTCACTGCCTCGCTTTTCACGAGCACCCTCTGAGATATTTGACAAGTGCAGTGGAGCATCAGAAGTGACACCTAGACCTCCATCGTCGAACTTATTTACATTGTTGGTTTCATCAGGGACTGCAAAGAGAATATGATCCCCATTCTGGGAAGGAATGCTAGAGAAAACATCACTAGAGTCAGCCAAATTTATCTCTGTTCCATCAGCGTTAGATGATATGGTACTAAATTGAGTACGGTCAGAAATCAGGGTTTCAACTAATTCAGCTGAAACACAAGAAGTTGCCCTAGTATCAGGGGTCCTGACCTCCACAATGAACGTGTCTTTAGGCATTTGAAGCCTGTCAGATTTGGGTTCAACAATCTCACCTGTGGATAACTTGTTTGATGGTGAAGTTCCTCTAGGATCAGAAATCTTGACCTCCTCAACATACATATTATTGGGTACATCAAGCTCGTCAGATTTGGATTCAAGAATCTCACTTGTGGATAACTTGTTCGATGGTGCGTCAGCAATACAAGGCTTGTTTGAAGGGAGAACTTTATCTGCTTCATCACCATCAAATGGTGTATTCTCGGCCAAATTGCTTGAAGTGTCAGAGTAGGAAATACTGGATATTCCTTTCTTGAGTGAACCATTTTCATTAGCAGATGAAGAGGAGTTAGCAATTGATTGAGAATCTGCAAGAACATTTTGGAATTTGAGCTGTTCTTCATATGCATCTGAATCCATCCCGTGTTTTTCAAGATTTAAAAATCCCAAATCATTCTTAACTCTATGCTCATTGTCGGTTTCCATTTCTGACTCCATGGTAGTAAGAGCATCCATATAATTGTCCACTTCACTTACTATGTCATCAGAAAGGTACCCATCTGCACTGCTTTCTTTCCCACCTTTACCACCAACTGCATACATCGTTTTATCCATAACCTCAGGAGGGGAGGAAGGAATTTCATCTGTCTCACCATCAGACGATAGTACAGGAACCACCTCACTCGATCTATCAAAGACTTCCTTCACGTCATTTACGGATGGTCTGTATAGTACTTCAGGTTCAGGGTCATAAGGTGGTGAACATGAGCGCTCATTTCTTGGTGGTGACATTTCACTTGCATCCTTTTCTGTTTCACATGTACGGTTGTATGATCTAAATTTCAAACGGGGTGGACTGGCAGGAACTTCATGGACCACTTTATGCTCGGGCGACTGAGTCTCCACGAACTGCACCATGTAACTTTTTCCTGTTTCTGCGTCGAATGGATATCCATTCAAGTGTCTTTTCTTCAGTTTTACAGCACGAGCAGAATCGTTGTGGCCATTCTCAATACGTTCCTTCATAAGCAACTGATGTAATCTGAAATTAAAACCAACATTAGTAAACAAACAATATACACAAAAATTATTGTGCACAATAACAACAAAAACCTAATGCACCAATGCCTAGTTAATGGTCTCACTTGGCATGTGAAGCTGGTCCAGTCCCTGAGGTTTCTCCATTCCTCACGCGTGCTGCTTTCTTCTGCCAAGAATAAATGACACTTCAGTGTTAAAATGTTTATTAGGATACTAGCAAAAGCTTGAAAATTGTGGTCTACATAGAAAAACATATTTATTAACATGGAGGACCTCATATACATTCCACTATAATATGTAAACATTAGCCAAAATAAAGGTGTCTAGTCTAAATATCCCTTTGTGCAATAATTTCAGAAGGCTATGGCCACTACCGCATAAAAGCAAATTAGAACCTCCTTAATCCCAGGGTTCATGCATTTCAAGAGAAATGCAAAAGACTGGCCAAACCTTTCATCAAAATAAATATACGTAACGGTTACAAGGCTAAACAAACCATACCCCCATGGCAAATATGTTTATTTAATGGATACAATTCTTTCATCGCAATACCTTCATTTTGCGCACTTTTTTTTCCCGCTGAACATCTCCTGTAGGTACCTCATTTGATTTTGCTTCCACTTTAAAGAATGATGGATCAGTGTATCGCTTAAGACATGCCCCGGCCCCCGCAACATCATACCTGTTAAAAGGAAAATACAATAAGCTCTTCAATTTCTTACTCACATTAGAGTATCGAATAAATCTAAATACGCATAAAAGTTTACACGTAGGAGTAATCATACTTGTCTAGAAGAAATAACCGCGGTGGACCCCGGCATTCTTCATATGAATCCATGACAAAACGAGGTAAGTCTCCACGGGTAACAAGGTTCTGTTCGGAGCGCAAATTAGGATGCCAATCAATACCTGCCATAAATAGGGTTCACAATTCTACATTATGACAATCTATGACATACAGCCTTTACACATTAAGCAAAAGAAGTTCAGAGACAAAGTAAATTGAGGAACGTTATCCAACCAGGAGCGGAAAAGAACGGTGAATGACTAGTTTGGGATAGAAATGCTTTCTCAATTGAAGGAAAATCTGTTTCGAGCTGTTGTACACGAGCCACCAAACCATGGCCTCTGGCAGCAGTTGCCATTACTTCCTCATGCAAGTCATGGAATATCTCCGCAGCAAACCTTAAATGAGCAAAAGAAAAGCACAAATAAACATACTGCTTATGATAGAACTTTGAGATACTGTAAAAAGGTGCAAGAGAATCATATGCAATAAAGAGCAATGAGAAGTTCTGAGTAGAGGTGAACAATGTTAAGACATCATCTCCACATACTGCTAGCAACAGTCAAAAGTTCAAAATATACGAGGACAGACTCATCTCTTCTCCAAAGACAAAATTTTACCAACAATGAACGAAGAACACATTATCATTTGCGTACAAAATTGTGCCAACACTGAACAAAGAAGACATTATCATTCATGCAGCTCAAAGTTTCATGATAACTTCACAAAAACACAACTAATAAATTTAGATGCTATCTTAGAATGATTCCATACCACTACCAAAAAAGATTTATCTTTTTTACCAGCATTACATTAAAAACATATCATGAAGCCAATCAACACTTCAATTTACGCACCACGGTAGGCACTTGAACTGAAAATTAGTTGAAAGAGCGTTGCAAAAGTCAATTAAACTGCACAACCACAATTACAATCATATAAGGAAAGAAATATTAACCCTTAAAAGAAAAACCAAGTTAAGAGACGAGGTACTACCGTACTAGAGCTAAAAGCTGAACCTAAATTCTTGGCTAATGCATGAACAAGCTACTTGGAAAGAAGTTAAATGTTCTAAATTGCCATGGGTCGTAACTATCACCATAAAAATCTAAATTTGTATCCCAAATCACATCAAACTCATATTATAAATGGAAATACAGAACACAATCACAACACTAAATTGCAAAAAGATTTTTCCAACACCTTATGGCCAAACCATAATCTTTCACCCCCTGCAATCAGTTCTATAAATAAGCAGATCTAAAACTCAGACACTAACCCACAATTGTGAAATTAAACCCAATAATCCCCAAAAAATACTCAAATTCAAATAACTCAACCCTTCAATTACCATCACTATATCCATATCCAAACCTCCACAAAACCAGAAAACACACAGCGCAGTGAATTAGACAAAAAAAAAAACCCTCAAAAACACGAACCTCAAAATTCAATGCACAATCCAAAAACGGAAAATTAAACCCAAATCCCACAATTCGATCATAATTATTCGAACTCAAACCAAATAGCTACAGTACTATCAAAAAGAAGAAGAAGAAAACGAAGGTTAAGAGTGGACTAACTCGGCAAGGTCACCGAGCTGGCGGAGAACACCGACGAGCCCGGCCATGGCGACACCTTCGAGAAGCGCCTCCGGATCATCCCTCTCCGCCGCCTTGTACAGCTCCGGATCCGCCAAACCATACTCGTTCCGTATCTGGTACCTCGCCAACGGCATTGCTCACGCCTCTTCTCCACCTCCACCCAAAATCGAAGCTCCCCGAAACCCTAATATCCGAGAAATCGCTCGTCCGGTCCTCCGATTCCGATGCCACAGCTACACCTCATGAAGATGAAGAAGCACCAGCTCACGGAGAAAGCTTAGTCTCTGTCTGGTTTCGTGAGAAATGACTGAAAATAAGAAGAAACCAAAAAATAAATATCAACTATAAATAATTTAATTAAAAAAAATAGCCTAACGCGCAAAAATAATAATTCAATTAAAGCGGTAACCACATAAAACATAAATAATAAAATACTTAATTACTTAACTGAATTCTTAATAACAATATTTTGTAATTAAAAAATCTTAATTACGATAATTCAATTTGTAATTTATTTATTTTTTGTAATTTTGGACCCGAAAGAGACGGTGGTCATAAATGAGTAAATGAGGGATAATAAATGGGTTGCGCGAGTCGTGCCACTTATGGTGCGCTGGCGATGTACCGGATCGTGTTCCCGGCCCGGCGGTTCGGTAGGATTGTGATCAGATGCATCGAGGACCACAGGAAATCGGTGGTCTCCGGCGCTCGTTGTCAACGGTCAACTGTTGTGGTCGTTGGCTTCAACATCAAGCGGTTGTAGTAGTAGTGGCATTGCTCTATCATCAATCATGTGGCTTGGCTTCACCACCACTACTGCTAGCTTTGTTGATGGGAATGTGGTGGGGCCCACCTCCCACCTTCGAAGCTTTGGGTACACATTTCAATTTCTCGATTATGTTTTTGGCATATTTTAAGGCTTATGATTACACCTTCAAATGGTTAGGGATGGTTATTTTTTATCCAGTCTCGAACCAAGAATCGAACTGAGACTGAAACTAAAAAGTTTATAATTACATACAAATTGAGAATGAAACCAATATATTTGTAGAGAATTATTGATTTTAGTTAGTTTTAGTTCTTACCGATCAAGAACCGTGATTATTAGAATGTTAGGAATAATTCTTATATTCTAACAGCGGTAAACTAGATCAGAATCGAATCAATTTATTGAAACACATGTTGCTCTATCAACGCGCCACATGGCTGATAATATGTTATTTATTTTGTACTGATACTTTATTTGCACTTTATTTTAATTACGTTGTAATAAGTAAATCTTAACATTCAATTGTCGTTCGTATTTTTAGGGGTAATTGCAAGTGGGTGCATTTAACGAAACGTGCTTTTTATACGGGTACATGTACACCTAAATTTGTTTTTTAATTTGAGAGGTCACCTAAATAGAATTGATTATCACTATTCCACACTCTATAACAATTTTTTGTTAAATAACGATTTTGCCCCTCGAATAACAAATTTTACTTAAAATTCAAGGCATTTTAGTCTTGTAAAATAAACAAATTTAAATTTATGGTTTTGCCCTCCCTCCTTAATCTCTTCCTCCCCTTATCGGACTTGTCATGCCAACACGAAAAATCTAAAACCGGTCTTCCTCGTCGGATTCCAGACGGCGGCCCAGACGAAGAACCACCGTCAACCCTCCATAGCCACCGAGGGAAACCTACCTCAATCCCCCCCCCCTTTTACCCCATCCTCAAACGGAGCTGCAACCCCAACTTTCGGTGCTCTCCGACCGATTCGCCCTTTCGGTGCTCTCCGACCGATTCGCCTCCAAAAACTCCATCTTCTCGCGTTATGGCTAATTCGCCTCTAGTGAAGAGACATCCTCATCTCAAAGAGGTCCAGATCTGGTAGCTGAAAACATCAGTGGACATCTATGGTCCACTACTCGGTTGGAGGTCCGACCAGAATTTTTAAGCTGCCACTACCTTCCGCGCAGGTCGCGTCGCTGGAAAATACCTCAGAAGTATAGGACCTGAAATTTGTCTCTCCAACGTTGCGAATCACCTGAAAGAGGTAGATCTGGAAGTCATCCTACCTAGAAAAAACCTCTCTACCTCGTCGTTGATTTTTCTCTATGTGCTCGAGCCACCTCTGCCTGGTCGAACCGAGAGCCTCACATTCCTTCTGCGTTCCACCATGGTTGCTCAGACTGTTGGAGTCATACATAGATAGTCGAAAAAGCCCAAACATGACCAATACAAATAAGATTTTATGCTCTTGACGCATCACAATTCATTGTTATTGTTCAAATAAGTCATCAGTACAAAAAAAATATTCAAATTGATTAGATTCTTGTTATTGTTCAATGGAGAGAGAGAATGTTGAATGAGGTTGGAGATAGTAGGCTGAAGATGAGAGGGGGGAAAATTGTCGTTACACATAACTCGGTTACAGAGCGTAGAATGGTGATAAAATGTTTGGTTTATGTGATCTCTCAAATTAAAAAAATCTTTAGGTGTACTTAGATGAAAACATGTTTCGCCAGGTGTAACGCGCTGCAATCACCCTATTTGTTAAAATTGTAAATTTGTAGTGTTTTTCTATAAACTGGGCTCAAATTTGTTTAATTCGGCTATAAATCAATACTAAATCACACATAAAAAATAAATTGGTTTCAATTGAGTAGAACCATAAATCAAACCAAAGAACCACGATCAATAATGACTTCATATATGGTTTTAATAATTAGGGAACCGAAAGATCCATCCCAATTTCTTCCCGGTGTAGCTTCAAAACTATGTCCACCCCTTACTCGGTCTTAATTTTACCCTTCAATATAAATTTAGAAAGTAATAAATTATTAATTTAGATCATAGACATTAGACTGGTATATATTATTTGAAAATATTACATTGAGGACATTTTGGATATTTAAAAAATATTGTTGCTAGATAGCAGAAGTTACCTTTTGTCTGATTTTGAATTTCATGTTTGAATTGAAGTCTGGATTATGGATTTGGTGAATTTGAGATTGTGATTCTTTATCCGATCATGCAAAGAATTGTAGAATCAATCAGTGAAATGTATCAAGCATAATTGGTAAACAAGATTTTCGGAATTCACAATCTATTAACTAGGGAGAGGGATGAGAGAAGAAAGATTTACAATATGTTAGAGAGAGAGAGAGAGATGTCACATGTTATTTTTAATTTTGGTATTGGAAAAGACTAATATTCCCTTTAACTATGAGTTATATTTGTATTTAATGAAGGACAAAATGGTCATGTCACATTTATTAATTAATTGTTCATTTGAAAATCATGCATGAGGTTATTTTAGACTTTTTACATACACATTATGTTAGATTTAACATAATTTACCTTATGCGTGACTTAAAAAAAATCGCGATATTTAAAAGAAAAAATTAAGTTGAGGTAGTGAATTTGAAAATATGTATAGTTGAATATATTGATATGTAGTTATCCTTATTGTAAATTCAGTTTATTTAATATTTTATTTTTATCTTTTATAATTAAGTTTGAGTTGAATTCGAGTTTAACGTTATACTCATATAATAAACAAATCAAGCTTGAACTTAAAACTTTTTAAGACTCGATAAACTCACGAGCATGCTCATTTAGTATTTAATTACTTATTTAATTTTATTTATACATTTAAAATTTTAGTAAATATTTATAATAAAAATTAGTCAAGTCGACCCATTTAATATTTGAAATTCCGATTAGGCACAATGTCTGTCACAATGTCTGTGACGTTTGGACAGACACTTGGATGAGCACAGAATA
>JAYMTP010003133.1:0-17711 GCA_036897365.1 Geranium brycei | reverse complement strand
TAAGATTCCGATTCCGCAACTGTGTACCTCGGTTTCTTTTGGGGATTGGATTGTTGCTACTGGCTAATGGAGAGCCTAAAAATTATGAAAATGGAAGCATGTATTGTGTGGTCATCAACCAAGCCATCATTTTCAGCTTTTTTAATTTATCAATCTCCCCAACTTGTCAACATGGTAGGGTTAGGGTCTTCGGTCTCCAAAGAAGATGTGAGCCTCTACAGTACACTGATAGATATCATCTTTGAGTACAAAAAGAATTGAAAATAATGATATTATTAAAACGGATAATTATATATACGGGAAATTCTAGTTCAGTATGGGGAATTTTTTTTTTTTGTCATTTTATCTTAACACTGCTGAAATGTATGGAAAAAGCACCGTTTGAGTTTCAAATTTTATTAAATGTCAAAAATATTTTTTAAAAAATCATTTTGTTATCTTTTAAAATATATATATTTATGGAATAAATAATAAAAAACTAGTTTCAATTTTTTTTAATGTTTTTTATAAAAAAACATTGTTAATAAATTTGTTTTTTACTTTTAATATTTTTTTGAAAAACCTTTTTTTTTTAAAAAATTAATCTTGAAATAAGTTTTTTTTATTATTTATTTCATAAAAACATATTTTTTTTTTTAAATCATATTTTTTTTAAACATTTCAATTCTCTAATACAACGATAATGCGGATATTTTCTATCAAATTTAACTCTTTGATGATCGGTTACCCTTAATGAAACATTGTCATAGTGAATTGACACAAAAAATAGTTGATCGTAGTGGACTAAAATTTTCTCTTATATTTAATTATACACAACTTCAATTTAACTATACTCAACTTAAGAAGTTTTTTTTTTATGTATACTTCAACTATTTTTTTCTAGTACATATCAATTGAGAGAGAAACAAGCACAAAAGTTCTAAATTTCAAACAATCGTAGGATCAGAACTCAAGCACGCCTCCCATGATTGGAAATGGAAAATCTAGGGGTAGAAATAGACGAAACGAAGCAGCAATCGCAGAGATGACAGAGGAGATGAACATATACATAGACATAGATCGTCGTGATTTTGAGTTTCTGGGTACATGAAATCGTCGTGAAACTTAAATATCGAAGCTTTAGTTGATCTACGACGCTGGCGACAAAGAAAAGCTTGAGAGATCCGAGCTGATAACGAAGGACTTGTGGTTTTCTTCTAGAAAATTGAACTCACCCACCGAAGCAAGCAACATAGGTTGAAGAAGACATATTATTACAATTTTTTATTTGAAAATAAATTTTTTTCCCTCGAATCATAAGTTAAATATGTTATTTATACTTGCATCACTTTGAAAATTACACTATTTTGAAAATGGTCATTTCATATTTATCAAATACTTGCATCATTTTCAAAATTACACCGTGAGGACAATTTAGACTTTTTGCATATCATTTATGTTTAGTTTAACGAAAGTTACCTTCACGTTGAGGACAATTTAGACTGTTTGCATATCATTTATGTTTAGTTTAACGAAAGTTACCTTAAGTGTAATAAAAAATAGTTGAGGAATAGGTGAGCATGGATCAGGTTACACTAATTATTGTACCCAACTCGGAAGGAGCGGGTTAGAAACGTGAGGGCCCATTACCCGGTTTGGTTGGGGCGGGTTGGCAGGTTTACCCAACTCGGTCTTCCATCTGGAACCATTTATTTTATAAGCCTTTGAAATCCAAAATTGATTAAAAACCAAACCGAAACTAACCTTAATTAATACCAAACAAGAAAAAATACAATGAACTTGATATTTTCAAGCTAGGTTTAGTCCAATTTTATGAATAGATTTATTTTTTTAGTGAGATTCATCCTTAAAATAAAAACCAAACGGTCAAAAAAGACCAAAACTAACAAAACATCGATACAATAATCTCGGTTATTGCTTAAAATAAGCTTAATTATTCATCTCCATGAATATACAAAACTAAAGAAATCCACATATGCAAGCAATAGAATTTTCAACCTCGATTCTTGCTTAAGAGCTGGAATGTGCATATTCCAAATAATCAATATGAATGATCGCAATATTACATCATATGTACACAGCGGAATTAAAACATGTAATCATAGCCCGCTCATATGTATTTGATCTACGAAAAATTAAGAAAACATATCATACGCTTCGATTCACAAATTGATATAGTTTCGAAAACTCTAGTATATCTGTTGATCTTAAACACCTAAGTGGCAAGAGTTTATTTTTCACCTTTGCTTGTAAGCTCATCACAACAAGAGGAGAAACATTAGTTTGGACTTGAGCCCAAATCCTATTTTGGGCGACCTACGTACCCGTCTCCACGTAGTCCGCTCTTTACCAAAAACTCCTTTTGGGATCGTCGTGTATCCAAAGCTTATTTTGGAAACGAGTATAATATGAATTAAAACATCACATGTTCTATTATATCGAAACGATTTTGATAAAATCTATTGTGTTAAAACAATATTTAAATCGGTTATGACAATAGATGATTTCATCATCTCTTTATTACTATGCACCAACTATATCACCATATGATTATATTCAAGAAACATGTGTGTGTGTGTATGCACACACAAGGACAAATCATAAATTAGTTAAGAATCAAACTCTTTTGTATGAACGTGAAAACTGATTTTCGCCATTGAAAATAAGTGAATGTCCAGTGGCTATAAGGGATATATAGTGAAAATAAGTGAATGTCCAGTGAAATAAGTGAATGTGTAATGGAAAATAAGTTAATATCCAATAAAAGAAGTGAATGTCCAATGAAAATAAGTGAAGGTTAAACGAGAAATAAATGAATGTTCAACTGAAATAAGTGAATATCCAATGTTTTCACGTTCTTACTAAATATTTGGTTCTCAATGGAAGGCTTCCCTAGAGTTGATGGTAGGGGTGTTAAAAAAATCGAATCGATGAAAACCGACCAAACCAAACTGAATGGTTCGGTTCTGATTGGTTCAGTTTTGAGGAAAACTGAATGATGATCAGTTCGATTTTGGTTCAGTTAGCTGTGAAAATCAAACCGACCGACCAGTTTAAAGAGGTGGGAACCATTTTTATGAAGATCGGTTCGATTAATAAACAATGAATTATCGTCATTATTCTAAATCATTTGCCTGAATAATCACCAACCAATCCCACATCCAAGCAAAAATAATATTAAAATGGTTTAACAAAAATAATATTTTCTTAAAGGTCACAATCTAAACAAGACTATTAATGGTTGGCTGGTTGCGAACCAGCCCTCAATCCCGACCTTGAAGAGCAAAAATAGTTGAGAATATAACGAGATCGATAGGGAAATCAAAATTACCAGAACCAAAAAGTGAAAATCGGAAGAGAAAAAGAAATAGAGGAATCGGTAAAGCTGATCTTCGTCCCCGTACCAGGGATCACTCATTTGGTCTCGTCCATGGAGTTTGTGAAGCTCCTGATCGGCCACAACGATCGAATCCGCATCACCGTCCTCGCCATCGAGCCACTGGAGTTCGTCTCCGAGGTACTTGAGTACACAAGATCTGTTTCAGATTTAGACCCCAGAGTGTGATTCGTCGATCTCCCCCAAATCAAGCAATCACCGCTCGAGATCTGAACATGTCCGCCGTTCGTCTCTGGCGTGATGAGAGAGTCGGTGTCGGCGTCTTCACGTGTCCAGCGTCGACGTCTCTCCAGCGTCGACCCCATGGCTTCAACATGTCCGGCGTCGATCCCAATCATGGCTTTTGCGTTTCTGAGCCTCTTATCTTCTTACTTCTTATCTCCTCAGATCCAAGAGTCGATTTTGGTCGGTTAAAATCGAAAATCGACCTGTCGTTTGGTTCTGGAGAAAACCGATGAGCTGGTCGAGTCAGTTTCGATTCATCTTTTTGAAAAACAGAACCGGTCGGTTTAATTTCTGAACCGTAAACACCCCTAGTTGATGGATTCCCTCACCACTAATTATATAGGTACTCAATTATACCCAATGACCTTTCAAATATTATTATTGTACACTAGGTGCCCGACATCAAAGTACAACAAGTATTCAATTAATTACAATGCCGAACTCAGGTCAAAGAAAAACGATATACGTTTTCCCTCAAAAGAATTTCCACATACGTAATATCGACATTTGGGAAATCTCACTTTTGGTTGGTTCAATGATCATCTCTCCATATGCATAATATATATATGTATGACTTAATTAATGAAATCCATTAATACTCATCACATGAGTACCGTCATGCATATATCGATCTTTTTGGATTATCGTAGTCCTCGTACGATGATCCTACGCTCAATAACAATTTAGATCAAACTCTATAATACATGACTCTTATTATTGTAATCTCTGTTACGATGTCATGTATACAACTTGATCAAGGACTGTCATATTTCGATATCAACAAGTATCGTTATATGATAACATCAAAAATCATTTATTAATCATTAGTAATAATACACTACGTGCTTAACAACTACGCATGATGATTGGGTTCTAGAACATAATTCCAACACGATAACCACCGAAACACTAATAGATTTGAATGTCTAGTAACACTCAGAACTCAAGATTCAACAACCAAGATGAACTTTGAAGGTTGGGCTTGGGTCTAGGCCTGGTGGTCTAGGTTTGAGCCTGGTCTTTCTCTTAATTGTAATGGTTACTAGATTGGGTTGAGTTGGACCAATTTATACTTCTTCAGCATGCAACTTGACACAAATACCATCAGGTTGTATTTTTTGGACTCGTCTGGATCACATCGGGTTGGGTCCAATGACGGACGAGTTGGAACAGATTAGCGGGTTGGGACTGGTTGACAGACATTTATGCTCACCCTAAGTTGGGGTATCTGTAAAAATAAAATTTAGTTGGGTGTAGTGAAATTAGAAGCGTTCATAGTTTGGTATATTTATACGTAATTATCCCTATTAAAATAATATCTTCAAATAATAGTAAAATTGATAGTTTGAATAACTCATAGTCACATGATATATAAATGTGATGTAAAAAGAGTAAATTTCATTAAGGATAATTTTATAACATTATGTCTTGTGTCGTATCATTTTTAACTCTGTTAAATTTCACGTAAAAAAAGTAAAAGATATTCCTACATTCTTCTAAAAATTACATGACTATATGTTATGTTAATTAAAAATAAAGATTTTTCATACTAACAATGTTCATCCTCATCAAAGCTCTAAGCACATTGCATTACATGAGAATTCATCGTTTAACGTTGAAATTTGACCAAATCGTGACAACTCTAACAACGACGTTAAAGCTCCTCTACTCACTCAACCAACATCGACTGTCCATGCCCAAATTAAGTCACGCCTCATTAGTGATGCAATAACAAACGAATACACATGACATAGACCAGTTATCTAATTCACAAGCAGCATTGTCACCAACAGATTGGAGAGCAAGAGTCTCTACTTGTCCAGTCCTGCTACCCAAAGTCTCAAGTCACTATTTATACCTTTAGGGCTTAAAGACAACAAATAATTGCATATGGGTAATATGTATATGACTATTATCATCTTTATTATCTCATTAATCAGTGATATGAGTATCAGCCGAATAGTCACGTCGGCGACATGGTAATTGGATAGATAGTCGATGTGTGATGTTAGTCAAGTTGGTAAATAGTCGAGTTGTCTTACACAATCAATTTTTCATAAAAAAATCTATGAAAAATACAGCTTGTGCTATACACATGACTGAAAAAAAGTCAAATCTCTCTCTCATCCCCATTTATCCTCTCCAGTTATCATCAACCTCTCCTCACAGAGGCAAACACATTACACCTTCTTCTTCCTCTCTACAATGCTCCATTCTTTGCAGACTCATGGTTGTGGTTTCATGACTATTCACTCTCCTCCTTCCTCTATACCCACCAATTTATAAAACAATGTCCCAAAAACTTTCATTTTTGTCAGAGCTTTTCACTTTCACTTTCCCCTTTCCAGGATTTGATCACAATTTCAAATCTCGATACCACAATTCCCATTTCACCAGACTCATCCATTTTATTTATTTTTACAATCATTTTGTTAATTTGCATCTCAACTTTATAGGATTTGCATCACAATTTTGCATAACAATTTTGACAAGTATTTAGTCCAACTTTATATGATTTTGAATTACTGCCGACAGGATTCAGACAAGATATTCAACAAAACATTCCATTATCACAACGACTGTAACGAAATCGACGTCTTCGAAGTCTCGCGCTATTTCTCCGATGAAGTCACCCTCATCAGAGACGAGAAACAAATCAACATCGATTACTGGAACAAAAACGCCGACGAAAGAGTGAGGATGATCAACTTGGACATGCCCAACATAAGAAACCAACAATCTAAAAAATTCTGTAACTTAAAAGCGAGGCCGAAGCCAATGGGGATGACACTAGAGAGAAAAATCGAGAAAACGAGCTCTGGTGTAGAGGAATAAATGGAAGAAAGTAAGAAAGACAAAAGAAGGAAAAATCAATGATATTGTTTTGAAAATTGAGATGATACTGGAAGGTACTTTAAGCATTATACTAGGTAGGGGAAAAGAACTCCAAGTTCTTCCATGCGTCGGCGTCCAAAGGGTACAAAAGAAATTTTATATCCAGATTGAGGGATGAGTCGGGGAACTAGGAAACTTGGAACAGTAATTTGGGAAATCATCTTGCTGGCTACTTTGACAAGATTTTCACTTCGGAAGGGACAGATGTGAGCCTGGTTCTATAGGTGGTTGAGCAGGTGGTTACAGCTGATATGGATATTGCTTTACTCAGTCAGGTGACGGAGGAGGAAATCAGAGGAGCTTTGTTTCAGATGCACCCCGATAAGGCTCCAGGCCCGGACGGGTTCACGACAAGTTTTTTTTAGAGCCAGAGGAGCACAGTTAAGGAAGAAGTGGTCCGGGTGGTTTCAGGTTTCCTCAGCTCAGCGGTGATGCCTACAGATCTGAATAAGGCAAACATTGTTCTGATCCCCAAGGTGCCTATTCCGGAGAAAGTTATCGAGCTGAGGCCGATTGCTCTTTGCAACGTGCTGTATAAGGCAATCGCCAAGGTGTTGGCAAACATGCGCAAGGTAATTCTCCCTGATATTATTTTGGAGACACAAAGCGCGTTCATACCAATGAGACAGATCTCGGATAACAACTTGATTTCCTTTGAGATTCTCAATCACCTCAGATCTAAGAGACAAGGGAATAAGGGTCTTATGACCCTTAACATCAACATGAGTAAAACTTATGATAGAATTGAATGGCTGTTCCTGGAAGCCATTATGATCAATATGGGATTCGACTCGAGGTATGTGTCAAGCTTATCATGGCATGCACTTCCTCTGTGAGCTACTCGGTGGTATCTAGTGGCCACTCCATTCCGCTAAGAACCCTGTCGAGGGGGCACAAGCAAGTGGACCCGATCTCTCCTTATCTTTTCATCATCTATGCTGAGGGTCTTTCGACTATGTTGAGAGATTTGGAGGAGCGGGGTTTGATTCAGGGGATCGCTATTGCGAGAGGTACCCCTTGCATTTCTCATATGTTCTTTGCGGACGAAAGCTACCTGTAGAACAACGCTTCAGTGAAGGAAGCTAACAGTCTGAAACTCATCTTGGGATCTTATGAGAAGGCGTCAGGGTAAAAAGTAAACAGGGAGAAGTCCACGATCTATTTCAGTGCCAACTGCCCGAGTGGGGATAGAAGCGAGATTACCAGGTTGTTGTAGTTCAGGGTGGAGAGCGACTCCACTACTTATTTGGGTCTCCCTAATCTGGTGGGCAGAAGGAGAAAGGCGAAATTTGATTTTATCTCAAGCAGGATTTCAGCCATAGCTAGTAGCTGGGAAGACAAGCTGCTAACGAGGCTGGGGAGGGAGGTGCTTCTAAAGACAATTCTGCAGGCAATCCCAACTTATACGATGAGCGTCTTTTTGGTTGCTCGGGGAATTTTGGTGGACATTGAGCGTATCCTTGCACGCTTCTGGTGGAAAGGGCCTTCGTAGGGGAGAGGGATGGCCTGGAGGTCCTGGGGGAATATGTGTAAGCACAAACAGTCGGGGGGATGGGTTTCCTGAAACTCAATGAGTTTAATTAGGCGCTTTTGGCCAAGCAGGGGTGACGCTTGTTACAAAACCCAGACTCGTTAGTTAGTAGGTTCTTTTAAGCCAAGTACTTTCCCTTATGCATTTTCCCGGATGCCAAGGTTGGTCATAACGCTAGCTTGGTGTGGAGAGGGATCGTAGAGGCAAGGAAAGTGCTTCAGCTAGTAGCCAGGAGGGCGGTAGGTCCCGGGAGTTCAGAATTATGGAGGATCAATGGTTACCAGACAAAGAAGCTCTCGTTTGATCGCCTTCTGAGAGATGGAGGTTCAGGAAAGTGGCCGAATTCTTTAGGCCAGGTTCCAGGAGTTGGAACGAGGTAAAGGTCAGGGCAGTCTACGATGATAGGGAGGCGAATCTAATCCTATCCACCCCTATAAACCAGTTTGCAGCGTCCGACGAGTAGGCATGGATGGAGGAGAAAACCGGGTTGTATTCGGTGAGGAGTGCGTACAGAAGGCAGCTGTTTGAGAACATGGTGTGAGACCTTAGCCACAAGGACTTGGTCTGGAGTTCGTTTTGAGGCTTGAACATCCAGCCTAGGGTCAAAGTTTTCATTTGGCAGCATATTTCGGGGTGTATCCCGACGAGAGAGGCTCTGCGGGCAAGGGAAATTCCAGTAGAGGACAACGCTTGCCCTATGAGTAACAGGGCGAGCGAGACTTCAGAGCATCTTTTTCTATATTGTCAGGTCAGTAGGAGGGTGTGATCCATGTGGGGCGGGCCACAATGCCCGCAAGGAGAAGGAGTGGCAGAAAGTTTTAAAGCTTGGTTCTTGGTGTCAGGAAAGGTTAGGATCAGGGAAGTGGTCTTCTTAACCTGGGCTATTTGGAAGGCGCGTAACGATACTATTTGGAGGAATGGGCGAATGTCCCCGGCAGCTATTAAGGCGGAGGGAGATTGTAGGTGGGAATGAGAGGCAAGCCAGCAGAGCCATCAAAGGGCTCTGCGGAGGGTCCTGAACCAGAGGTGGAGTCCACCAAAAGAGATCAGGCTCAAACTTAACGTGGACAGAGCTGTGAACTAGGAGTCAAGGTTCTTTGGGGTTGGTTTGCAACTGAGGGATATCGGGGGACGTTTTAGCGGCCAAGAGCTACTCGGAGACAGGTGCGACGAAACCAACTATAGTCGAAGCGATGGCGGTTAGGGAGGCTCTGTCTTGGGCAGCCGAGAATCAGTGGACCGAGATAACAATCGAGAGCAACAATCAGAGCCTTATCCTAGCGATTCAGAGGATTGAGAGGCTGTCTAGCCAGTAGGGGATGCTTGTGCCAGATTGTCGTCATCTCATCTTGATTAGTTTTTCGCTTGTTGTTTCTTTTTCTAGGCGCAATGCCAATAGGGCGGCCATGCTTTGGCCAGATGCTCACTTGTTCATGGTAACTGAATTATGGGTGAGAGATCTGTCACACCCGGGTTTATAGAGGCTGTTGTCGTGGACCGTCCTTAATATATGCATGTTTGCTTTAAAAAAACAGAGTTAATCAGAGTGAGGCGTAAAAATAATTTGGGTAATGACAAATAATTTATTTTAATTAAGATTAGTAACGTGAAAATAATAATGTACATTGAGAATTTACCCTAAATTTTTTTTGTATTTGGACTTGTCAATTTTCAACCACCAAAAGCCAAACCGTCCAATTAGATTGAGGAAAAAGAAAAAAACAAGTAAAAATGGCAGGTGAGCTGGTAATAGCAGTAGGGCACGCTGGGTTGGTTTCTGATTTACTGCTTCCTGGAGTGAACTCTCGTGGGCCACCGCCATAGCTGCACAGGACACTAAGCTCATTGGCTCTCTACCCCTCCCGTCTCAGGCTCCATCTCTTGCCCCATACCCATCTTTTTCTTTTACTGATTTCATCACCATTATCTTGTTGTTTACTGCATTAATCATTTGATTTATTGACTATTATTTTCCTTCCTTCCTTATCCGATTCGATGAAAGATTTTGCTCTTTTTGTACCCATTTGGGCATCCCTTTGTGGAGTTATGGGTTTGGGAGCTGGAATTTTCCAACCCCATGTGCGCCTCCTACCTGTTCGGTCAAATGCTTGTGAGAGAGCGAGATGGTGAAAATGGATTAAATTCTCGTGTTTATGAGTTTACTTGGCTTGTTCAGCACCTCATGACAACTAATCAGCAATCATTGGGATTTGAGAATTAAATGCTTCCACACACCATGTCCTAAGTGACAGCCAGTCCTACCTCTCCTTCTCTTGCTCCATATCTCTTTCCTTGGAGGAGGACTTGACTTTGTAGCTCCTTTAAGGCGGATTGTTTGGGAGCTGGGAGAATTTTGGATCTGGGTCTTGTTATCTTTGAGTCATAGTCACATTTCTGTGTTCCTGTGGATAAGTTTCCTAGGGGTTAGTGACATTTGGGGATTTGTGATTCTGTTTTTTTGTTTGTTTTCTATATTCTTACATTGGTTTACTCCTGGCTCTCTCAATCACACCCTTAAAGTTTCTATTTTTAAGGACCCTGTGCTCACACTTTGGGAACCCAGAGAGTTTTTGGGATTTGCGTTTCTGGGTTTGCCTGTTTTGTTGCTTTTGATGGATTGATTGATTGATTCATGGATCATTCTATCTTCTTTGCCTTTTGTCTTTTGTCCCCTTTTCTGGCTGCCTGTCTTGCTACTTCTCATGAAGATCAAGAAAGAGATAGGATCAGTGCCTTACCGGGGCAGCCTGAGAATGTTGATTTTGCTCAGTACTCAGGTTACGTGACTGTGAATGAACAAGCTGGGAGAGCTTTGTTTTACTGGTTGATTGAGTCACCATCTAGTCGTGGACCTCATATGAGGCCGCTTGTGTTGTGGCTTAATGGGGGGCCTGGTTGCTCTTCAGTGGCTTATGGATCTGCTGAAGAGATTGGACCATTTCGTGTAGATCGTGATGGAAAGAGCCTTTACTTCAATCGTTATGCCTGGAATAAATGTATGTTGAATATTTGATTGAGGAACCTTTTACAGTCTTATGCATTGCTCTAATATTATCATTTTTGATTCATTGTTTGGCAGTGGCAAATTTGCTTTTCCTTGAATCACCAGCTGGTGTAGGCTTTTCATACACAAATACAACATCTGATCTGTATACAGTTGGTGACCAGAGAACTGGTAATTGCTCTGTTTAAATTTTGCACATGGTAAACTAATGAGCCATGTCATGTACCTAATTGTTCTGGTATAAGGTTCGTAATTTAATATGGCTTAATGTTTTTGGTTCTCCCATTTACCATTTGTAGCTGAAGACACATACACGTTTCTAGTCAGTTGGTTTGAAAGATTTCCGCAGTACAAGCATAGAGATTTCTACATCGCTGGAGAAAGCTATGCAGGTTATACATCTTTGTACCAATTTGTTTGGTTTCATAATTACTAATTCATATAAACTGATATTGAATGAATTCTTCCTCAGGCCACTATGTTCCTCAGCTATCACAAATTGTTTACGAAAGAAACAAAGGAATTCAAAGTCCAGTTATTAATTTTAAGGGTTTCTTGGTAAGTATATATAGTCCGAATATATACAATACTTTTGACAAATGAGCAAAATTGGATGATGATTCTATGCTCCTTTTTTTGTCATCAAACTCTTAATTTTCTTCCTGTGCACTTAGGTGGGAAATGCTGTCACAGATGATTACCATGATTATGTTGGCACATTTGAGTACTGGTGGACCCATGGTTTGATTTCTGATTCTACCTATCGAACTCTACGCGTTGCCTGTGACTTTGGATCCTCTGAGCACCCATCAGTTGAATGCATGAGAGCTCTCAATACTGCAGAGACGGAGCAGGGGAACATTGATCCATACAGTATTTTCACTCAGCCTTGCAATAGTACTGCAGCATTGAAGCGCAATTTAAGGGGTCATTATGTAAGTCGTCATTATTTTTTTCTTTTACTTATCAACTCTTGTGAAAGGCTTTTGCATGCTGTCATTGAATTGGGAAAATCATATATTATTCCACCATGGTGGTACATGAAAAAATTATAATAACTTGAATTTGACCAGGATGAGATTTGCTTCAGATAGAAAGATGTCTATTTGCACTTTATTTATATTCCAACTCAAGTTCGGGATTAAGTAACAACTTCTTTGAGTTTTCTTGTTTGTTGAACTGTACGCAAATAAAGCAGGTTCCATGTGATATTTCATAGTTGTTGAGGGTCCTGAGCTACAATTCTATTCTTAATGACGGTGAAGGTTGAGAACTGGATCTTAATTAGACATCTTAAAAAAATATTTAATCATGTTTGTTTGACCGTGTTTCCTATTTATTCTGATGACTTCATCATCAAGGAGTTCTCTCTTACATCAGTTTGAACTTCTATGGATAAACTTTAGATTTGTATTACACGAATTAGAATTATATTAGATTGGCACAATAGAAACTCATCAGATTTATGATATGACTTTTGCTTCACTTATCCAAACACCTTATGTACTTCATTCTCTTTTACATCTGCTTCAAGTTTCCTAGACAAACTTATGGATTTGATGGATTTGTGATTACATGAATCAAAATTCCATTAGACTAGTATAATGGGAAAATCATTGGATTTATGACTTTTGTTTCACTTTTATCTAGAGTCTGTATGTACTTATGGGTCTGTAGGTTGCGTAATTTGATTTTATTTATCCAACACTGTTCGGTGAGACTGTTTTAGTTGACCTTACTGTGCTACTTTAAAACTCAGCCGTGGATGTCAAGGGCATACGATCCCTGCACAGAACGGTATTCTCAAGTCTACTTCAATCACCCTGAAGTTCAGAAAGCACTTCATGCAAATGTAACTGGACTTCCTTATCCATGGAAAACCTGCAGGTCTGTACTTTTTATTTTCATTGAAAAAAAACATGCACACGACTTGTAAATATAATAGCATTTTGACTCAATTTATTTTTATCACAGTGATATTGTTGGGAATTACTGGGCAGATTCTCCACTCTCTATGCTTCCTATTTATAAAGAACTACTTGCTGCCGGAATGAGAATATGGGTATACAGGTAGATCTACCCTTCCCTCTTCTCTTGAACTTCTCTTTCCTTTTCTATTTACTTTTGCCAAATTTTTTTTAATGTTATTCTTACCAGAGATAGTTGCATTAAAACCTGCAAAGGCTATGAGTTGTTTGCTATTAAATTCTCGTATAGATAATTATTTTGCAAGGTTCAAGTTATTGACTAAAAGTTCCATTACAATGTTGATTGTGTACATCATAATGTTAATGCCTTGAATATTCGAATGCTCTGCATGATTCAGAAATCACCTTTAACTGTTGTTTTGAAGAATGCATACGTGTTCTATCTGCGGGGTCAAAGTGCAGCTATGACCATTTTAGAGTTGATGTGGGAGCTCAAACTAATACACTCAACCATACATATACTATGTTCCAATATTAGTTTTGTGCAGAAGTAAAAACTAATGAAAATGCGGTTGAACGTATGCTAGTTGAAAAGGATAATGTTTCTCATAAAATGGGCGCTGAACTGTAGTTGACTGTTGAATCAAGGAATTTTTTTTGATAAGCCTTTGTTAAATCAAGGAATTGCATGGAATGACTTAAAAAATATAAGAAAACTGCATAAGGAATACTCAATTTTCAGTAGCCATTACTTGATTTTTAAGTCATCATTTCTGTTAAATGGAATATGCTTAGTTTTCTTTTCTATTGGAATTTTGTTTGATCATTTTGCTTTTTTTGTGGTACCTCTCCTGGTTGTTGGCATTTTGTTGGGCTATGTTTTTTTAGCATCTATCGTTGTGGACTTTATTGTGCATTATGAATCTGAAAAATTGCACTTTATTCTATCTTTTGACAGCGGAGACACCGATGCAGTCGTTCCCGTAACTGCAACTCGATACTCTATTGATGCCCTGAAATTACCAACCGTTATCAACTGGCATCCTTGGTATGATAATGGAAAGGTCAGTTTCAGAATTATCAAATTCGGATATCTGTTTTATGCATATATTTCAGGTGTTAAGCCTGTATATGCTGTCATAACTGTTAGCTTTGTCGAGAAACCTTCTAATATCATCAATAAGCTGAGCACCAACCACTAGAATGAGACTGTCAAAACATTGAGCAACAATGCAATATTATCATTCTCAAGAAAGTTGTAGCATTGTCATGTTTATTTATTATTATTCCGTTCCCTTAGTTTTCTCACAAGCTTTACTTTTCAATACGATATAGGTTGGTGGTTGGAGCCAAGTATACAAAGGTCTGACATTTGTAACGGTGACTGGAGCTGGACACGAGGTCCCGCTCCATCGTCCACGGCAAGCTTTTATTCTCTTCAGATCATTCTTGGAGCAAAAAGTCATGCCAAGCTAAATCATCCTATCCTAGTGAAGTGAACACTCAGAAGCTCCAAAATTGTTCATACAAGGAGCTGGGAAATATTATCAATAAGTGAAGCACTCTTCTCGATTGCTCCTCGATTCGATTCTTGCCAAAATCGGCTTTGTATCAGTAAAAAAAATAGTCGGCCATTCGTTTTCTCGGGTAGTTTCTTAAGAAAGGTGAAGTTGCAGAAGCTCCATTTATGGAAATTTGATTATTTATATATAGGTCTTCATTCTACAATATGAGCTATAAGCTGCAACTGCTGTTGTATACTTGATTGAACATGTATTGAGAAGTTTCCAACTTTGAGTTCATCATGCACTGGTATTGATTTAAGGCTTCTTTTCTTTAGGTATTGTTGACTTTTACTTTGCATTCGAAGGACAATGAAGCTCTTTATTGCAACTAAATACTGTTTATGTATACACTGTTTTAACTAAAAATTGAATTTTAAGATTCTTTAACTATTTCGTTATTACAGAATAACTTCGTATCGTCAATTTTGAGGTGAAAAGATAATTTTCGCATGTTAGTCATTTTCAAATAAGGGCATGTTTGAATTTAATGGTTTTGAGGAGATCTAAGCATGTATATGATTTTTATTTTTAAGATCCAGTTCTTTGCCTCTAATTCAAAACTTTTTAATGAAAAATCATTCAAATAGTATCCATTATCTTCAATTCATTTATGGTCGATATTTCCAAACCAAATATCAAGTGGTGAATGGGTTTATTCACTCTCTGGTCTCAGGACCATGGATCGAGTTTCTGCTTGGCGCTCGAAGGGATTTTGATATTTTGTATTGTTAATGGTGTGTGCTATTTTGGGTAGTGATTCTAGGGGTGACATTTGATAGTGTACATTGTAGATGCTCGACTAGGGGTGTGTTAGTTGTACCACCTGAGATTGATTGTAATTTGTTGCAAAACAAGGAAGGTTTTGGCGCATGTTCAGTGGACATGCCTCCATACTTGATGATGAAGTGGAAACCCAAATTCAAATGTTTAGACGAATATGTGTTTAAATTAGAGAAATTTGCAAAAAGTCTCCTTATAATTATGTTTTTTTTGCACAAACTCTCTTTTTTGCAAAAACTCTCATTCATTCATATTTATACTTAAGTGAAGGAGAGTTTTTGCAAAAAATAATTATAAAAAGACTTTTTGAGATTTTTCCTTTAAATTATTACTGATATATGACGTGTTCCAAAAATGGTATTGGAAAATGCAGAGAATTTTGAAGAGGAAAATAGTGATTATGTTTTAGAATTGAGAAGAAGAATAGAGGATAATCAAATTAGGATTATCAGTAGAGGTAAAGAAGAATAGAAAGGGATGAGAGGCAGATGCATCCATTAATTTTTAGATTGTATTCAGAGGGCAGTTTTGTCATTTAAAAAAAATTATACACTAGGCAACGTTTAAAATGTCAAACTTGTTAGATGAATTTGTTCATTTCTTAATATATTATTATTGTTGTAATTAATATTAGTGGACCTCACATATTACTACCATTCTAGAGCTTTATAAATAGAGCTTGTTGCTCATGTTTTGAGCCAGAGATATACGAATAAGAATGCAAAAGCCACGTTATTCTGCCGAACCATTTGCTGTTTCTTTCTACTCCTTGTTATTCATTCTTATGTTGTGATAGTTTATAACAATTATGGCATTTTCTTTTCAAAAGCTCTCTCTAAGTTTATATCACTAATGCTTGTACACATGAGCGTTTTTCCTCAACTTTCTATCACTTGATTAGTTGTTGTCACACAAAATGACAATTGATCTCGATTTATTTTGTTCATTTATGAAAAACATGATTAAATACAATGTGGAAGGCAACGTGGTTGTCGAAAAAATAGATGGACCAAACAAAGTTGTGGAGCTTGAAGATGACGTTGCAAGTGACGTAACCAAACAAATTCCTACTGGTGGAAGGCATGGTTTGGTATTCTGCCTCAAATAAGGAGTAAGAGACAACAATTGGCGTGGGCTTTAAGGCTTGACGGGCTTGAGCTTTTAGGAGCCTTGGCATGATGACGGAGATGGCAGACAAGAAGGGATTCTTCCGTAAGCGGGCCAACAGTGGTGGGTTGGCCCGAGAGGCTTGGTGGTGAGCCTCGATCGGAGAGGCAGCCCATCGTTATGGAGTTGGGTTGTCCGTGGGCGAGATGTGTGCGCTAGTGAGATGCGGGTGAGCGAGGGTACCGGGCTTGGGGTGCCTTCGGGCGAGACGTGGGCGACCGTTAGGCGTTGTTTGGATTCTTTATGGGCAAGCACAATACATATACGTTCGTCCTTTTCGCTATTGTGTCACGACCTGATAGATTCAGGATAGAATCTGAGGCCGTGGGGTGTCTAGAGTGGCATGAGGCATTTCTAGAAAAGCATTTTGGTAGTGAGATAAGTGACTGATTATAACTATGGACTAACTATAATCGAATTAAGGTAGGTCCGATGCGGGATTCCTGGCCGATCAGAGAAGGAGAGGACCGATATGGGATTTGTGGCCGGTCGGTAAGGAGAGAAAGAAATGAGAGATAGGTTTTAAGCCTGTACGGCTTAAGGGCTGTGCGCCCAAGTTATTTTATTAGCCGGGAAAATCCTTCAGGCGTAGCAAGGAGGCAACGAGGTGATCGAACATGTCTTACAACTTTCTTTCGATGTCTTACAATGAAATGGAGAACCACTATTTATACTAGTTCTAAACCTAGAGATCTAATACAGTAAGAAAATAAATTCTCTACAAGATCCTAAATTTAAGGAGGCTTGCTTGATGACCAAGGCGGCACGACTTGTGCACCAAGAAAGGAAGGAGGCGCAACCCCCTAGGATTTGAGGGTGAGCCCGTTTTGGGCAGGAAGCCTTCGTGGCAGGGATTCGGTCGGCGTTGTCCAGCCGGAGCGTGGGGTGACGGCGGCGGTAGACGACGGATGTGGTTCGTTCCGGTTCAAGCATATTTTTGGGTTGGTTCATCTCATGTGAACCGGTTTGGGGGCCTGAGCCGGTTTAAGCGGCTTTTTGGGTCCTCTTGCAGGAACTCCGGTGGATGAGCCGAGTCATGTTTCTCGAAGGAACCCTTCTCTATCGGAGCCGAGACTCTTGCTTGCTGAAACTTTTCTATCGGGGCCGAGGTGTGCTTCGTAGGAATCATCTGGAAGAGCCGAGGAACCCAGCAACTATTCATGTTAATCAATTCTAATTAAACATGCGAGAAATCAATCATGCATAGGCAACCAGCCTC
>JAYMTP010003132.1:0-17715 GCA_036897365.1 Geranium brycei | reverse complement strand
TTGATGTCATCACACGACTCTTACCAGGCCTAGCCTTCCTCTCCAGCTCTTCTATCAAGGCTTGCACAGTTTTATCAATTCCTTTTTTAATTGGTACGAAACTAGGGACCACTGGTATTGAGACGCAGACAAAACGGGTGATTATACTGTCAGAAGTGTCTACCGTGCTCTCTGTCAGTTGGGACATATCTGGACACCATCAACGCAAGCAACAGGTTGAGAGGAGTATGGAAGCTGCGAGTTCCGTCCAAAGTCAAAATCTTTCTCTGGAGAGCTATCTCCAACCTTCTCCCGACTAGGACGTATCTGGCAGAGAAGGGTCTTCCAATAATCACACAATGTCCCCTTTGTAGTCACCCAGACGAGACAACGGATCATATCTTCTTCACGTGCACAGTAGTGGCCCCTATCTGGGGGGACAGACTTCTTCAGGGTATCCGAGGAAAAATGGGACTGGACCCGACAATGAGCAACTGTATTCTTGGGTGGAGGGGGAGGATGAGGCAAGCCTGTGGACTATCACTCTCTGGGCGATATGGGTTGCAAGGAATCAAGTTGTTTGGAAGTCAAAGGCATTTCATACAGCAAGAGTGGCAGCAATGGCAAAAGGGCTCCGAAAAAACCTGGGCAGCGACAAAATTTTCTGGAGGATCCTCGGGAACATATCAGCTGGTGGCAGAGTCCCCGAAGGTATGGGTCCCTCCGGAACATGGAAAGCTAAAGATAAATGTGGATGGGGGAGTAGATGCAGAGAGGGGGTTCTGGAGTATAGGGCTTGTCTGTAAGAACTCTGAGGGTCGAATGGTGGGAGCTCTCTCTAGACGTTTTTTGGGGCATCTCCATTCCGAAGAGGTGGAGACCGTAAGTGTAAGAGAAGCTTTATCATGGGCAAAAGGGAAGAATTGGACAGATGTGGTCTTCGACTCAGATTGCATTAGGATGGTGGACCAAGTCCGGCAAGGGAAACAAGCGAGAAACATGTTCGGGGGCATTATATATGATTGCAGGCATATCCTTTCCGCCCCGGGGATTCATTTCTCCTTAATTTTTGCTCGTCGATCCTGTAATAAAGTGGCTCACTATATCCTGGTATTATAGTGAGGGGTTTGTCCCACCAACTGTAGCTTCAGTTGTCCGGCTTGATGTCAGGTATTATTTAAATAAAATTCGTTTTCTTTCAAAAAAGCACAAGTGTCACCACCAAATTACAAATGTCTCTCTTCCTTCTATTTTATCATATTATTTTAATAATGAGATCTACTTAAAATTCGAAGATAACATATTTCATCTAAAAATAAATAAATATGAAAAATAGAGTATTGTATGCAAAGGATATCAAAAGAATATGAACCCGACGGATACTCGATGTCTATCCGATCAGAATGGATACACCCGAAAGCAAACGGATTGGATACGAATATTCTTAAGAATATTTTATCAGGTATGGGTCGGAGGATAGACTTATATCCTACCCAGTTAATACCTGATGCATTTAATAATAATAATAATAATAATAATGAAAACCATACACATCATCTTATTATTCCTTACCTCTTGTAATAATAAAAACTCTACACCTAATAACAGCATATTCGATTATTTTCTTATATACAAGTAATTATATCATGTATGTATTATCCATTTAATTAAAATTGCTTGTTACATGGTTGGTTTAATTTGAACGTTAACACTTTACTTTTATTTTTTTAATTAAAATTATATTTTATTTCACGTATAGATATACAAAATATTCATATCCATCAGTTTAAAAGGACTTGAGTCGTAAAAATTTGTTCTGCTCGACTTCAAAGCATATGCAACTAAACTTGAGTTCGACTATAAAGAAATTAAATAAGCTGAGCTCGGCTCGGCTCGATATGCTTAATTTTCAATAAAGTATTTATCAAAATTTTAAATCATTATTAAAAAAAATTATATAATTTATTAAATATTAAACGAATCAACTCGAGATATCGGTTAAACTTCATTTTGACTCATCTAACTTCATGTTAATAATTTATTAACAATTAAAAGATTATATTAATAAAAAGTTGGGTCGAACTCATTATATTTTTATTTTAAAAATAAAATAAAATAATAAACATTTAGAATATATTAGTACCTTGAAGTGACATAGAAAAAAGTCCTTCAATAGCATATTGAGTGTACATATTTGGATGGGGAACATATTCCATTCTAGCTTCATCTCATCTGATTAGCTTTGCAAGTAAATCTTTGCTTTATATTAATTTACTTTACTGTAGCTACAATGCATAAAAGTAAAAAAAAAAAGCCAAGTCAAACCTAATTTCTTAAATATTATGAATAGTAACTTAATTCTATAAATAATTGAATAAATGAAATTTTAAAAAAAAATTCCCCAAAAAATGAGCCTTTTCCTCCTCCTTTTCGATTTTCTTGCTCTCTACTTATCTTTTCCGCGTGTGCTTGCTCGGGTCTTATAGGGTTGAGCCCAATCTTGATATTGAGCTAGACCCACAGTTCAATCTTGAGGCTTGACTATTTGTATCACCATTTCATTGGGCAGAATTGACATTACGCTCTAGTATAAATAAGTTCTTTTTGTATCCTTTCAATTTCATTCGACTCCATCAGAACTTCCATCTGGCATGGTCAAGATGCAGTGGCGTTCCTACCATTAAGCTAGTGAAGCAACAATTTTAGGCCCCTGACCAAAAAAGGCCCCAAAATTATACAAGTAGATAATAAGAGGATTTTTTTGGTTTATTACAGTTTTAGAAACAATTGGATGATTTCATAAAAAAAATTGAATGACGACAAAGAATAAGAAGAATTTAGTATTGTACATATAAGAATAGATTATATATAGTTTATTGTTATAGATTTATCTATTTTTACTTAATTAATAAAAATATATAAGTATCATCTCCTTATAAAGGTTAACGTTTAATATGAATTTTTGCTTAAGGCTTCGAGAATGTTAGGGCCGCCTCTGCCATCACGGTCTCTCACTGCCTTGAAATTGCACCCTTTACTTTGGTAATGTGCTTCAACTTGCCAAGCCAAATTATAAGGGATTTGTATACCTTGTTTGTAACCCGCCTTCTGTTTCTCAAGTTGCACAGTTTGTTTCTGATCGTTGCAATGATTACCGCCCAAGACTCAGTCTCAAAAACATTTTTAATGTTATTCAAATTCCTTATTAATTTTTTTAGGAAAATTGTTTACTATTCATTTTATTTTCTTATGAAATAACCTCAATGTATTTTGTTTGGGGAAAATGGCAACTTGGGTGCAGCCAAAAAGAAAAGAAAAACTAAATTTTAGTATGTATGAAACACATAATTTTCAGTGTATACATGTATGTATCATTTCTCATAAAATTTAAATAACATAATTATAGAATTAATAATAGTATTGGAGAAAAAATAAAATATTTGAGTAAGTAATGACATGAATTTGAAAATATGAATTTTTTTAGAAAATGTTCATTGTTTATCAAAACTTAATTGTGTTATAACAGTGGAAGAAAAAAAATTATTTCGATAATCATATGTTAAAATTTAAATATTATAGGGATAATTCCAGATACATCACTAAAAAACATTGGATTCTCACATAAGTCACCTAGTTTTTAATTTAATTATTGAGGTCACAAAAAACAATTTTTGTCTCGTTAGTTTCTTCTTCTTCTTTTTTTTTTAAAAACTTTTGAAATGACCAAAATACCCCCGCAATCAATAATTAAACTAACAATTTATCTCAATTTATGATTTGGTCAGCTTGATAATCAATATTTTGGTTCGTCCGGTTAAACCGTTAGACCATCTATGCGTTGGGTTTCACCTTCACCAAACGCTTTGCTCTGATCTTCACTACGGTTACCAAACGCTCGGAGCTCACGATCGTCATCTCTAGCATCTCGCTGGCCTACAAGTAGATCGTGACGCTGCTACAGCTGTCCTGCCTCGTCGACCTCACCGGCGGTCAGGGGACGGTCAACATCCAAGGCGAGGACCAGAAGAAGCTCAACATCATCTGTAATGAGGTAGATCTCGCTTCGTTTAGTCTTTGAAACTGTCAGTTTTTGTAATTTTGGTGATTTTGGTTTCGAATAGGGCTGAATCAGAGACGACTTTGAGAGTTTTGGTTTAGGTTTTCTACAATGACTTGAAATCCACGGACCAGTCATGGATAATTGTGTCGGAGGAAGAGGACGTGCTAGTCTCCATCGAAGAGAGCGGCCAGAACTCTATCGATGGCCACGAATCCACACCGGTAAAGAAAGCAGGAGTCGTTGGAGAGGGTAGGAAGATGCGATTGAAATCGTCCTAGAACCCCAAAAGGGAGCGATTTCTCAGCCCAAACTCCACCCTGCTAAGCTTACATTGCATAACAGATTTTGTAGCCTCGAAATCGTGCAAGAAAACCCCCAACTAACAGCAGAGAAGGTCGCCGATTCTTGCTGGAATCGTCGACATCGGCGAGAAGTCGGGGACGGAGCCCAACACACATAGATGGTCCAACAGTTTATCTGGGCAAACCAGAAATTTGATTATCAAACCGACTAAACCAGAAATTGAGATAAATCGTTAGTTCAATTATTGATTGTGAGGTTATTTTGGTCATTTTACAAGTTTTTTAAAAAAAAACAAATAACTAACTAACGGAGTGAGACAAAAATTGTTTAAAAATCTATATATATATAAAAGAAAAATCCTCTCATATGTCACGTGACGTCCCCTTTCAATAGAATGAGTATTATTCAATTTTTTAAAAATTTTGATTTAAATTATTTCTTAATGTTTTTGTTTATTTAAACTCAATTTTGATTAATAAATTAAAATGATAATAAAAAAGAAATTTAATATAGATAAAAAGATTTTGTTGTATTACAATTGTTTTCCTAAATTAATTTGAATACTTAATGATAATAACAAATAAATTTAATATTAATTAAAGTTTATTTGGATTACAGTTCTTTTTCTATACTAATTTCAATACATCTTAATCACAAGTCCCTATTTAAAATCTGATTTATTAACTAAATAAAACGATCTCTGTTTTATTTGTCACGTTCATCAGAATCCCATAAAATTTTTGATGTATTTGATTATACGATTTAATCCGTTATGTTGATTTTTAGGGGAGAAATAATGGAGGTTCATCGACTCGACACCCTTCATGTCATGATCTTTGACTAATGTCCAAACATGCATTCTCTCTTCAAGTGACATTTTCCCGTTCAAGTTTTCTGTTTATTGATCTTTGCTCGACTTTTCTTCAATATAATTTAATTCTATTGCTTTTTTGTTCTATGTTCAGTTGCTTTTTTTACTCTATGATTGATTTGTTTGGTTGCTCAAAAAATAAATGAGAATGACTCTGATTTTTTTATTTGTAGATTTTGTTATTTTCTCTGATCTTTTTACAATTTTATATGTGAATCAGATTTAATTATTTTATAAAAGATTTCAAATAGTATCGCGTATTGCGTGATGCTACATCTAGTTAAATTTACAACTTAATAACCTATGTGAAAATTCTATATTTTTTTGGGTAGAATTATTACATAGGAATTGAAGATTAAACATTTAGAAATTACCCAAGAAAATATAATGTGGAAGAAATAAGTAGAGAGTAATAATTGTGAACCGACTACGTGACTACCGCCTCTCTACAAAATCTCATTCATTCCAATCCTTTGTAAAAAGACAGCTTCGTCTCGTCCTCCTTGGTTCCTGAAACAAACCCTAATACCAAAATTGACTCCATTTCACTCTCTCTCTGTCACTGCTCATTCTGATGTGCGTAATGAATCGACGAACCGTGAAGATCCGATCCGTGTGGGCCGACAACATCGATTTCGAGATCAGTCTGATCGGGAGACTGATCGACGAGTACCCCGTGGTCTCCATGGATACCGAGTTCCCCGGAATCGTGTACCGCGACCTCCCCGACGGCCACCACCGCCACGGCACCGTCAACTACGCCCTCCTCAAGGCCAATGTCGACAAGCTCAAGCTGATCCAGGTCGGCCTCACCCTCTCCAACGCCCAGGGCTATCTCCCCCACCTCGGCACCGACGACCATTTCTTCATCTGGGAATTTAATTTCCGCGATTTCGACGTCGACCGCGACTCCGCCGCCCCCGACTCCGTCGACCTGCTCCGCCGCCAGGGGATCGATTTCGGCCTCAACAGGGAGTTCGGGGTCGATTCTCTTGGCTTCGCCGAGCTCATGATGTCGTCTGGCCTCGTCTGCAACGATTCCGTCACTTGGGTCACCTTTCACTGCGCTTACGACTTCGGCTACCTGGTCAAAATCCTCACCCAGATGCAGTTGCCTGAGGATTTGTGTGGGTTTCTCAATCTCGTGAAGCTCTTCTTTGGGAACACTGTTTATGATGTCAAGCACATCATGCAGTTCTGTGGCCTCTTTGGGGGTCTTGACAGGTTGTGTGATACACTGGCCGTGAAGAGGATGATTGGGAAGAGCCATCAGGCCGGTTCCGACAGCCTTGCCACGCTGCAAGCTTTTCTCAAAATCAAAGAGAGCCATATCCAGAATGATGACCTAGAAAAGCATGCAGGTTTTCTGTATGGTTTGGGGAGTGTTTCAGCCTGAAACTTCATAGACTTCATTACAAGTAGCATTTGTTCTGTACACAGCTGGCTTATCAATTCAATACTATTAGATCATTCCCATTCGTTTGATATATACATACTCGTGTGCTTCTGGATTTTGATATGAGCTTCAATTTTTTTTGAATGAGAGAATGCATAGTATCATTTTTGAAATCCCATTTGTGCATTAACGGGCAATCTTAGGCGTTAGATGTGAGCTTGGGAAGAGGGGTTGTGTAGTGGATTTGTTTGGCTCTTTTGTGGGCATCAGACATTTAAGGTTCTGAGTTTGATGTAGTGTTTAGCAGTAAAAGGACAGAAAAGGGTGAATCTTGGTATTCCTTGATGTTGTACTCATACAAGTTTTTCTGAACTTGGGCTTGCATCATTATTTGGTTGGTTGAAATGCGTAAAGCGATTCTCTGATATTAAGCTATTAAGATGCTACATAGAAGGTACAATAAGAATTTTTACGCTTGCACATTTATTAAGAGAAAAACGGAGGCTGTGTTGGGAAATCTAAATTTAGTTCTGCATGAATATCAAGCTATGGTTTGCAGAATTTGATAGCTAGATTTGCATGGAAAATAACTTCATACTAGTTTAGGAACAAAATCTACCTTTATTTTGTTCTACCAATCCTAGTGTTATGCTGTACAAACATGAAGGTGAAATGTTGGCATGCTGTGTGTTATTCCAGAATTGATCATAGCATCTAATCGCTTATAAGTTTTACTTCGTAGCTACAATGGGACTTGGATCAAGGTCAGGTTTGTTATTTGTTCTACTATGAGACTTTAATCAAGGTCAGGTTTGTTATTTGTGTTTCTGCATGGAACAGAGTGAGGGAAACTAATTATTTCTTCTATTACATACACAGGGAAAATAAATTCAATGATGTATAGAAAAGAAAACTCTGGTACAAGGAACCTATTCTTTGGAGAATGCTAGTACTGTATAATTTAACAGTACTAAAGAGGTATCAGTTCTGCTGATATAAGCACTCGATGCATGCCCTGCTCCATGCATAAGGATATAATTGATATGTCATGATTTCTTATTGATCATGTGAGAAATTTGTTTGCGGAACTTATAGAAACCCAGTGTTGAGATCAGCAACTAAATTGTGTTTGATATGGCATTTAGCAGTAAAAGGAGAGAAAGGGTTGGTCTCCTTCATGTTGCATTCATACAAAGTTCATTTTGTTTGCATCATCATTTTGTTGGTTGAGATGTGTGAAGTGATTGTTTGATATTGAGTTATTAAGACGCTGCATTTGGGTGGAATAGAAACTAGAATAAGAATTGCTGGGCATGTGTATATATCAACAAAAAAAAACTGAGGTTGTGTGTTTGGAAAATATGGTTGCCTATCTTGAAATTTAGTTATGGGCTCATGGGTGCATAACAACCTTTGGTTTGCAGAATTTGATTGCTAGATTTGCATGGAAAGGAACTTCAAGAACATCATAGTTCATACTAGTTTAGGGACCAAATCTATTTTTAGTTTATTCTACCAATCCTGCTGTTGCGCTGTGCAAGCATGAAGTGAAATGTGGGCACTAGTTCTGAGTCTTACTTTATAGCTACTATTATGAGACATGAGACTTGGATTGAGGTCAGGTTTGTTATTTGTGCTACTAAAAGACTTGGATCAAGGTAGGGTTATTTGTTCTGCTATGAGGCTTGGATCAAGGCGGGGGTTGTTATTTGTGCTACTACAAGACTTGGACCAAGTTCAGTTTTGTTATTTGTGTTTCTGCATTGAACTAATTTATTTACTCGGTTACTTATGCAGGGAAAATGAAGTCAGCGATGTATAGAAAAGAAAACTCTGGAATGAGGTTCTTTGGATAATGCTAGATGCAGGGGATTATCAATGGTGTTGTTGGTGTGTGTAATAACAGTACTAACGAGGTATTTGGTTATACTTCTACTGATATAAACACTTGGTGCATGCCCTGTTCCATTCATAAGGGTATAATCGACATGTCATGATTTCTTAGTTGATCATGTGAGAGTATTTTGTTTGCTGAACTGCTAGAGACCCAGAGTTGAGATCAGCAACTGTACTTGGTGCTGAATTACTTTCCCTCCATTATAAATTATTTTAACAATGAACAAATCCTTATGTTTCGAAAGTGTAGGTTCTTGTTTCAACGTGTGAAGTCCAAAGCACTCATATAGGCAAGCAACTGGTTTGGTTGATGAACTTTTGGGTGGAATATGACGACGAGTTGTAACTATTAAAGGGAGAGGAAGACATAAGCAGATGAAAGAAAAGAGTCTCCTGCATGAGGTCCCAATGATGAAGATGAAGGAATGGAGGTAATTTTGTTGCTCGCCTCAGTTCCATAGAACATGGTACCACATTGTTTGCGCTAAACATTATGTTACCAATGAACATTATGATTTTTGGTCTTACATCAAATAAACCCTTATTGCATTAGATTTGGGTCAGAGTGATTTCCTATATGTATATCATGTATTTCGCCTGTTGTTCCTCTTTGGTTGGCCCATCTCCCTCAACACATGGTCTCAAATTTTGGTTGTGTGAACTCTCTAGTAAGAGGGTTGGGTAATCTCCTAGTATACAAGAGCGTTCACATGCACATTAGATTCATGCTCAATATATGCTTTGCATATTTCTTGTTACACATTCAGTCTTTCCAACAACTTTGAACTTATTGTGTGATCATGACAGATCTTCACGTTGGTAAGTGGCGTTTATTGGTGAACCAGATTAGACAAGGATTAATTTTAATTTCTTTCCCTCCATTATAAATTATTCTAACAATGAACAAATCCGTATGTTTTGAAAGTGCAGGTTCTTGTTTCAACAAGTGAAATCCAAAGCACTCATATAGGCAAGCAACTGGTTTTGCTAATGAACTTTTGGGCGGAATATGACGACGAGTTGTAACTATTAAAGGGAGAGGAAGACATAAGCAGATCAAAGAAAAGAGTCTCCTGCATGAGGCCCCAATGATAAAGATGAAGGAATGGAGGTAGTTTTTGGCACCACATTGTTTGCGCTAAACATTACGTTACCATTTGACAGACTAATTACATGGGTTAAATAGCTTTTTCAAGGTGTTCCATTATGATTTTTGGTCCTACATCAAATAAACCATTATTGCATTAGTCATTTGGGTCAGAGTGATGTCTTATATGTATATCATGTGTTTCGCCTGTTGTTCCTCTTTGGTTGGCCTATCTCCCTCAACATATGGTATCAAAGTTTGGTTGTGTGAACTCTCTAGTACATGAAGATGTACCCATAAGTAGTCTTGATCTACATTGATAAGTATAAGAGTGTTGATATACATATTAGATTCATGCTCAGTATATGCTATGCATTTTGCTTGTTACGCGTTAGTCTTTCCAACAACTTTGAACTTATTGTGTTGATCGTGATAGATCTTCATGTTGGTAACATGGCGTTCATTGGTTCATGTCTCTTGCTAAATGACAGGAACCACGGATTTCTGAAAGTGTCGTGCCTAATATCAATTGCACCGAAGCTTACAGGTAACAAGTGAAAGATGAAGTCCAGTGGACCATGCTATTAAATCAAATTAAAATCCTCAAATCTATGGTCCCTAAAGATTGATACATGTTTTGTAGTTTTGCAGAAAAATCACGACAATTGATGGTCCTACCCATGAGCCGGGCATGCATGCTGCTACTGTTACTTGTTGCTTGGAGGATGCCTATGATTGACTCTAACATCACCCATTATAGGTACTGTCTTAACATTTAGAAGATGAACTTCAAGTTGTAGATTTTATAGCCAAAATTGTACTTTAATTTCAAGGCAGCTTCAAGACCAAGTATTCAATGAGAACGCCTCCTTCAATTTTGACAAGGATATGTAAAATATAAAGATATATTTATCATTTCATTCCTCAAATTATTATTATTCAATATGTTTTGAAAAGAAACTTGCTACCTTAATAAATATTGGAATTAATGGCAAAATTGTCTCGTTGTCGTCTTGCTTTAATGTTGGTTTATGAGGTTTTAGAGCTAGATTTATGAGTTTCGTAGTTAAAAACATGAATTTAATTTTAATATTTATGGATGTCACTCTCGTAAGTCTCAATCTTTCCTAAGTTGGAACACATGGCTTTCAATTTCATTGCCTTCCAAATTGATATTTGTTTTTTCCTTTGTCACAGAAAGTTTAATATCTTTAAATTCCCTCCAAATTTATCTTTCAAAGTTAAATATGTTCTTTTTTCTCTTGTCAATTAAGCACTTACAAACAACAAAATTCATTTATCTTTGAATATACACATAATAAACGTACTATATCTATCTTCCAATAATTTGAGAATTCACATTATAATCATAACTTGTACTAATCTTAAGATGTTATATATAATACCATAGTCATAACATAGTAATTTTGAAATATCATATAACGAAGATTCGATAGTTCATACATGATATTATGAAAATGACTTTAAGGATTGAGTAAAATGTTAGTATTCAAGCAATTGCTATGGCCATAGAAAAAAAATAGTTCACCGATCAAGATTGCTTACCAATCTCAACCAATATGCACCCACCAAAACAATAGGATCTTACACATGGTGATGGTGTGTGTATTTTCCAAAACAATTAATTGCGAGGACATGCGCATTTATGTATATTGTCACCAATATGACAAGGATTTGCGAACCCCTCACAGTTTCTCAAATTTGAAATTCGAGAATTTGGATTGGTGCGATTTCAAAATCCTCAGAGTTAATGAATTTCGTACTTTTTGCTATTAATTCATCGGAAAATGAAGATTACTTGAGCTCATTACATGGAACCAAACCCAGAAAATGTAGCTAGTATACGGAACCTTGATTTAAATGGAGAAATTGGTCCCTTGCCTTGTTTTGGTTTAGCACACCTACGATAAGGCCTTCACGCTATGTGACCAATTCAGACATGTTTACTATGTTTGTACGAGCGATTTGGGATGATGTTATGGTTTGAGTAACTACAAACATACATTTGAAAAAAATATTGTGTATTTTATTTGTTGTCGTCTGTCTAAAAAACGTGAGTTTATTGTAATTTGATAAATTTATTTTCGTGTCCTCACCTATCGGTTTAAACATTTAAGTTAGAGTTTAGTTTTTGTTTCGACTTATTTATGCGGTTACATATTTATTTTTTAAAGAAAAAGAAAATTAGGTAATTTACTTGTTAAAGTCTCGCGAAATGTTAATATACGATTACCCAGGGATAATTCCACCTGGATACCCTTAAAAGGTTTCGATTCTCACATACGTCACTTAACTTTTTTTTAACTTCGGAGGTCACATAAACATTATTTTGTCTCATTGTTATTAACTCTGTTAGTTTTAAATGTAAAAAAACCAGAATACCCTTAAGTGACATTTAAATTTTCAAATTGATGTCATTGTTGTTTGAGTGATTTCTGGCAAGATTATGGCCAGTTTGGGTGACCATATTTGGGCCAGTTTGTCTCGCCGAGCTAGCCTCCGGTCCAGACCTATGGGTTCGTTTTGGGCCTCTCAGTTTCTCTGTGCTAACGGTGTTTAAAGATGGTCGGCGGCAGTGGAGAGATGGCCGTTGGACAGAGCTCGAGAATGGTCGGAGAAGGTCGTACGGTTGGGGGAGTGACTGGAAAGGGTTGAGAAGTTTGAGCTCTGAGAGGTGGAGAGTAGAGGTTGTGTTTTGGAGAATGTCGCAGGTTCTGGGTTTCAGAATTTCCGATTTGAGCTTGTCGACGAGATTTCCATATCTGACTGGAAAATCGATCTGAGAAGGAGGTTTCGGGAGGCACAATTCGGGGCTCAAGACACAGTCCAACGACGCGTTCGTCGGAAGTAGAAGAAGGGGTGGAACTCGGGCTGGCTCGACGAAGAAGACAGAAAACACTAACTCCGGCGATTCCTCCACTCTCCGGCGAGAGTTTGAATGCCCAATCGGTTTATCCACAGCAGTTCAGCTAGATCAGTACAAGCATATCAATTCAGCCACACCGGTTCAAATCTTGGGTGGACCAAGATGCATTAAGGGTAGAGGGCATTTTGGTCGTTCAATTTTTTTAATAAAAAAACAAGAAAATTTAACAGAGTTAATAACATTGGGACAAAAAAAATGTTTAGATGACATGCGAAGTTGAAAAAAGGTTAAGTGACATATGTGAGAAACAAAACTTTTTAAAAATACCCAAGTGAAACTATTTCTTTTTTGTAAATGAAAATTAGTAAGGATTTTAAAAAAAACTTCTACTCCAAACATATGCCTCAAGCAGTGGGATGTTTTCATATATCAAGACTCAGGAAATCATATATTTATTATTACTTAAGCATACCCGTGTTTTATAAAGTTTTTAGGTTAGAATGTGTTCTAGCATTACATGTAGGTATGACAACAAAGTGAGTTTTGGTTCTGTCAAGTTTAAAAAATTTTGTGTTCTTGTATGATGACAGCGAGATGAATTTAGGTGTAATTTAATAATTCACATTTAATACCCCATCAAATTTGAGATATTAAATTTTTATTAAGTTCGAATTTTTTATCAGTTGACTCATTTTTTTTAGGAAAAACGCTGACATATTATTATATTATAAAACAAACTAACCCGACATTACACTGGACAACCAAAATATCAGATGATGGGACAGACTTTGCACCATAATCTCAACTACTGTTACTTAAATCATACCTAACTAATCACTTGACTCATTTTTAATATGAATATTATTTAGTAGAGTGAATTTTATTTTGTTAAGGTATTACCAAATTTGAATAAAATTTGTTTTTTTTTTCAGCAAGTGAGAGTTAATGAGTGAGTATAAAATGACCCCACCAGCTTCTTCTTCTCCTTGTCATCCCAATTCCCACCACTCCTCTCTCTGTTTCTCTTTTTTCAAATCTCCCACCAATCTCACTCTGCCATTAATGCTACCCTCATAGCTCAATCCCCACAAAACTCAATTTCAAATTCAAAACCCAATACCTCAATTTCACAATCCGAACCTCATGCGTAAGAAAATGAAGCTCCCATTTCTCTTCAAGACCGTCGCCGTCGACTCCAGATCTTCGTCTTCCTCATGGCCATGGCCGTCCTGCAACCAACCCAGAACCCTCTCCTTCCGCGCCGCCGACATGTTCAAAACCATGAACTCCGCCTACCTCGACGGCCCCTCGGAGACCCAGACGCCGGAGTCCTGGTTCTCCCGCTCCTCCGACTCGGCGGCGAGCCCCTCCACCGCCTCCGACGGCGGCGACGACCCGACGGAGGCGGTGATCCGCGGGGCGAAGTCGGAGAGGCTGTTCTTCGAGCCCGGGGAGACGAACTCGATCCTCGAGGAGGTCAAGGTCGGAGAGCCGGCGCCGCTCAAGGAGAGCCTGGTGGTTTCGCTGGAGTCGCGAGACCCGTACGGCGATTTCCGGGGGTCCATGGCGGAGATGGTGGAGGCTCACGGCCTCAGGGGGTGGGACAAACTGGAGGAGCTCTTGGGTTGGTACTTGAGGGTCAATTGTGAGCAAAATCATGACTACATTCTTGGGGCTTTCATTGATCTCCTTGTGGCTCTTGCTTCTCCTACTCCTACTCCTCTCCCTCACAATTGTGCCTCTTCCTCTTCTCCGATTTCTAAGAATTTACGACTCTGCCACCAGGGTTCACCTTCCTCTCCTCTTTCATTCTACACATCTTTCTCTTCCTCTTCCTCCACCACCCCTTGTGCATCTTCCTCACTAGACCATGATGATCACAACGACCACCATGTCAAGGAGATTCAAGAAATTGAACAAGAGGAAAATCCTTGGCACCCACCTGGCACCAAGGGGGCCTCACCGGGCCCACCCTTTGACCAACGATCTCATATTGCAGACAAACAGACGTGACAATCTTTTAGTCTCGGGCGAGAAAGACTCACTTCGCTTTTAAAAATTATGTTAACGCTTTTTTTAACATTTGACGTATATTTCGGTTATATCTCTGCCGACTGATCTAATTTTTTTTGGAGGTTAATTTGTGTGACATTGAAGAATCTACATGTGTTGGTGTGTATACCAATAGCTTGATTAACAAGTTAATGAAAGCTAGCCCTTTTTTGACCGGTACAACTGCTATTTCTTCCATTCCATTCTCTTCTACAAATCTATGTATTTTTATTGTTGTATATTGACTGCTAGTAGTTTATAGTGTTGATTGTGGTGATTGATTATTCTCTATCCCCTTATTATGAGGAGAAAGCACATGCAGCCATGTGAGCTTCTCTTGTGCACTGCAAGAGCTTTCATTTTCAACAAATTAATTATTTATCTCATCCATTCTTAGTTGCAATCTTGAAGGGTAAGTTACACTACCATTCTCTCTCTCTCTTTCTAAAATTTGAAATATTTAAAGATCAAATTATGAGTTACAATATGCATGGTAAATTAATTAATAGATAAACATATAATATTATAAGTTTTGCAACGAAAAATGTGGGTTGTACGTGGATTCGTCTTTAATATAACATTAAAGTTGGTTGGTCATAAATCTATGTACTTATAGATCAATCCGATGGTATTGTGGATCATATCATCAATATATATATACTTGATAAACGTATTTAGACATCCATATAAGTTTGACATTTTAATATTACATAACTACTCAATAAACACCAGGTGTCTTACAATATTTATTAGTTTGATATTTTACATTAATCAACATTTAATAAATATGATCAATCAAATCGATTATAACATTATTAATTATGTGATATGAACCCGTTCTATATATCGTCGTTAAATGCCTTAGAAGAGCTATAGTCTTGAAAATCGATCGGAGACAAACATCATCAACCGTTTAATTGAATGGTTATGAAAGTCGAAAAATTGAATACATATAAAAAAATCAAATTATGTTAGATCCATATTCATAAACAAAATGTTGTCACATAAGACAAATATTGAAAGCGATGTGATGAAGAACATCAACAGGTTGCTTCAACGGCATAGCGTTAATATTGTTGGATAAATTAATAAAAGATTTGCGTGTAATTAATCGACAATAAATGTAAGAAAATGAAGCTAATTAAATACGGGCGGGGTCAGAGATGGTCCCGTGCAACCCAGTCCCAAAAGCGCGCACGTGGGGGCGTATCGGGCTGGACCCATATCTACCGTTAGATGCGTCTGACACGACACAACACAAGTGTTGCTTATATGTTTTTGAAATTGAGGTCATTTTCAATTGATGGTAACAATTCGAGGACAGTGTGTTTTGTAAATATGCTTCAAAACTGTCTTTTACTTGGTATCAAGAAAACAAAAATCCACCTGCATTTCAGCCTTTTAATTAGTAGCCACAGAGATTTTTCCCATTTTGAAAATGGTGGGCTACTGTATTATCCGCACAATCATGCATATATCTATGGCAAAAACAACTTGGAAGTTTCCGATCCAATTCAATCGATATTTTTGGAAATAGAATACATTTTCAGATAAATTTACTTTTATTGAATAGAAGATTAATTTAAAATATTTGCTTACAGCACGATTGACCACATGGGTTCTTAGTTTGTATCAGAAGGAGAGGTTTTTATTTGATAAATCTTTTATTATACATATCCCGTTCTCATGTGAGAGTGGTTCTCACTCAGAAATCTCGATATATAGCAAGAAGTTTAAATGTTAATATTAAAATCCGAGAATTTAAAAATACAAATTTATTAGTAAGCATCACAAATTTGTTTTACTAAATCATGGTCAATTTTACATATTTCAGTGATATGCTCTTTCCTATTAAGAAGACAACATTTAGCTTTTTTTATAGTTTAGGCTAGTGATTTGGTAATTTCTTCCCTCTTTAAGAAAGTGGTTGCATCATTAAGTCTATATATTATTTTGGTAAGGTTGGTTTGATACCCAAAAATATTAACATATTTAAATTCAAGCCTTTTCAATTATATCTTCACCTATTGTGAAAAATTCTTCACTACTGTCTCCCGTAAGAGTCTGGGCCGTGTCTCAGTCCCAGTGTGGCTGATCATCCTCTCGGACCAGCTACTGATCGTGGCATTGGTAAGCTATTGCCTCACCAACTAGCTAATCAGGCGCAAGCCCCTCCTCGGGCGGATCCCTCTCCTTTTACTTCTTAACCCTCGCTTCCGGGGTATGAAGCACAGCCCAAGTGACCATTCGGGTCATCATCGAGCTCAGATTTCTATTCTTCCTTTTGCTCCTTAGCCTACGGGGTATTAGCAGCCGTTTTTAGCTGTTGTTCCCCTCCCAAGGACAGGTTCTTACGCGTTACTCACCCGTTTGCCACTGGAAACACCACTCCCCGTCCGACTTGCATGTGTTAGGCATACCGCCAGCGTTCATCCTGAGTCAGGATGAACCCTCAGTGATATTCATAGTTACATTACTTATAGCTTCCTTCGTGTGCCTAATTCCTAGTTAATGAATTAAAACCTACAGTATAAGAATTGTGAACACAAGACAAACGCTTATAATAATTAATTGGCACAGACAACAAATAGTCTTAGTCATGAACTTTAACCATCCACAATGAGGATCAGAATCCTCATCGGAATTCTCATCCAATTCGGATTTATCGTGACATGTTATTCGGTGTAACCTTTTTGTTCAAATCAAAATTTGTGTTGGTTGGATTGTACTTGCGTCAATTCAATGTTATTCAACATTGCATGAAATAGAAACTACTATGTACTCTTTTTTTCTTTATTTGTTCTCCTATATTTATTAGTGTGCAGCTACAATTCAATAAAAAGTGCAGCATTCATTATGACTCACCAAATTCAAAACCAGTACATATATATATGCAATCTATGTGTATAATACTTCTCTCCCTTTTTTTCATTCGATATTTTGGTATAATCTAGCCGTTACTATCAAATTCAAATCTTGCAGTCTAAAATGTAGTACATTTAAATTAAATTAAACCAACCATAATTAAACTTCAAAACACTCACAGTAATCTACATGTTGCTTTTCTTAGTTCTAGGCTGCTATTTACGGGCTACTGTCATTTCTCGCTGTAGTTACGAGTATATTGGCTATTTTGTTGATTACATGTTCACTGACAGATGTCTATCCAGATGACTCGACATAC
>JAYMTP010003131.1:0-17717 GCA_036897365.1 Geranium brycei | reverse complement strand
CTTTTGGATCCTCTTCCAGTTCTTCACTTTCCCTAGAATACAAGGGAGGGACTTCATCCACGCCATCATCGGAATGCACTACCTCCTTCTGTTCCTCATTTGATTTACCCATATTAATATTATACTTGGTACTCGTGGAAACAATAACAGCATTTTGTTTTTCCATTCGAATCAGTTTCCCATAGGAACATCAGCATTTTGTTCTGCAGCAAATACATGTTAATAATAGTAAGTTAGCTTATGTGCGCTTAGTATTATTCGAGAAGAACACAAAACATGAATGTGGCAGATAATTCAATTATTTTGTTAGAGGTTTCTGAGAAAAAGTGCAAACAGGAATATATTCCTGAAGACGTGTCCAAAGTGCCAGCCTTATTTAAGAAACCAGTTTTTATAAGCATATAACAGTGCCCCAAACCAGCCGAATCTTAACTACTATAGCATAAGAATCAGCCATTGGCTGAAAATCAATTAAAAAAAATGAGGCAGGCACTTTGGAAAACGTTCGATTAATAACACTTCATATTAATTAAATTAAGACCGATACCCAAAATCTAGCAGTAACCTTTATGAGCATAACTCGACAAAATGCATAAATGAACAAAACACAACCAAGCAAGTAACAAAACAATGTACAGTTTTATCTAAAACATGGAATTGAGAAAAAACCTTGATCACGTTGTTCTCAGAAAATCTGTAAAATGGACACGTACTATCCCAAGCAATCACGCGACTCCCTCAATGAGCATTCAACAGTTTTGGGAATGTTGATCAGATGAAAAACTTCCAATTAATATGGAGATTGCCTATATTTGACTGCACAACAAATCAAAACTCTAAGAAACTACACAACTGACAATATCCGAAAACTAGGTTTATAACAGCAAGTAATATAAGTAAAAAATGGAAGATAGAGATCATTATCTTCAACAGGGGATTCCTATCAACTAAACAATCATGCAAAAGGGTTACATTACATAGAACCTAGAAGCACATGATTATCAATTTGAATCACTGAAACAAAAACAGAATTCAATTCAGGAATGAGATTGAGATATACAAAGAACCATATTTCTAATATTTCATTTCACGACCTAAAATCAGAAAAATCCCAATTAACATTGCTGTTCTATGAACCCAAATTGAATTGTGGGAAAGTGATGAAAAAATCGAAAGAACCCAATTCTATAAGCTTCTTGAATACCTCGCACATCACATAGGCGATGGCTAAATAACGTGGTTTCCACAAATGGACGTGATAAAAAACTAAATCCGAAACTTGTGAACATTTCAAGAATCATAGCTAGAGGACTGAATCATCAAATTTTCAATTCGTAAACATAAGAAACAGACCTGAGTGGATTCGAACATTCATCCTTTTGGATGGTCGGAAATAGGAATTGGAGGACGGCAAACAAATCAATATGTGCACGGCAATATGTGCACGGCAAACAAATCAACCACAAAAATCTGAAGTTCCGATACCTGAGAAGAGAGGTCAGGAGAGAGAAAGTGGTGGAGAAGGTGAGAGAGTCAAAAGGGCATGGTTTGCAAATTTAAAATACATTCAGGGGCATTTTAGTATTTTTAACATCTATTTTTTTTTTACCGAAGTTAACAGAAAAATGCAAGTGAGATAAATTGGCAAAGTAGGTGGGTGCCTCCGGAAAGAATAATTCTATGGGATTTTATGTGAGATTTGGCATATTCTAGGGGGTGATGTCTGAAATTATCCCAAAATTAATCGAAATCTTAAGGATAAAATGGTTAACTCCTCATTTAAAAATAATAACATGTGGCTGCACCCAACAATGTCACTTTTCAAAATCACTACCCCAACTTCAAAAATTTTATTTCGGGTACTTGAAGATTGTTTAATCGACATTTAACCCAATTTTATCGATAATTCGACTTAACTTTTTGTTGTAACTATCATAATCCTTTTGCACTAGATATCTTGATTGAACATAAGGTATAAAGTCGTCACACTTATATATTCAATCTTGTTCCTTGATCTCGAGATGACTGAGAATGATAACTCTTTATCAATAGTACGACTGTACATTCACTCTCAGTCACACTCATCAAGAGGCCTTAAACGGATATCGTTCCCATAAGTATATGAGGGACAAGTCCCTTGACCGTCATTTATATCCCTCATACAACCAGTCGCACAACCAATCATACCCTTTCATTATCATGTTACGGACAAAGCAGGTGAGCATGTCAAACTATGAAAATATTCAAATAGTAATCAACGAAGATTCCAAAGTTATAAAGATTCGATGATGATACGACAACTGAGCAATGCTCGTGACTGTATCTATGACACATGCTCAGGTTGAGTTGTCCAATATCATTTCTCTAAATGATATCTATGATATGACTTGGTAACATTTTACCTATGATCAGTAAAACGTGATAATCAACCATCCTTATACTGGTCATTTTACAAAGCATTTTGACCAGGAACTCGTTAAGTATAATTTCTAGTAATGTCTTAACAATGTGTAAGGGTTTTACTATCAGAGACCCCCCTCTGATGACCTTAGGCGAAATTAAATACTTAACTTATTATCACAACATAATGATAATAAATGTGCCGTTTTACTGCTAATAGATGATGTAACGTTTGTACATAAATGTGATTGATTTAGGGGATATTTTTTTCAGGAAGAAGCCCATGACATCCCCCCTAACCACATCCCACATCTCCTTGAAGAACTTCACAGTGAAGTCATCAAGTTCCGGGGCCTTATCTCCATCAGTCTATCAAGGCTGAAAGCACCTTTGCCTCTGTGAACCTCATCTCCAGGCTATCGACTGCCCATGGAGGCAAGGTTCTGAATGGAAACTGAGGTAGAGTCGAACGGCAAATCCAATCTGTAAACCTATGGTGTACCATGTATGATTTTGGGGATAATCACACCAAATTAGATAGTTGAAAGAATCTGTAAACCTAAGTAAATCACTTTAGCATACATAAAAATACAAATTAAAATGGACTCCCATCCAAAAACATATGGTGTACCATGTATGATTTTGGGGATAATTGCTTTTAGGTACAATTGACCAAACACGTTTTGCACATCAGTACATTTAACTTTATTTTTTTAATTTTGCATGCTCACTATAAGCTATATTTTTGCACATCAATACATCGACATAACGGTCTCCCGAGCTCCCAAAAATTCGTCTTCTTTCTGCTAATCCGTCGTCGTACAGGCTGGTCAGAGACGAGACCACCGACTTGCTTGAAACAGTGCAAAAATATGAATTTTCGGTGAATCGACAAGCTAAAAGTAAAATTGGGTGTCCTAATTTATAAAAAGTGTTTGACTGGACGTACCAAATTGCAATTATCCCATTATTTTATTTGAAAATCATCCAATTATTTTTGATACATTTGGTGGATTCCATTTTCAATACAAACATGGAACCCAATGTGTAGTCTTAGAGCATCACTTCCTCAACATCAATTTATAAAAATGAAAAACAAAAGGACAAATTCCTCGTTTCCTTGCCTTGTAAATAGAGTGTCTCATCTTTAAATATGAATGCAATACATGATTATTTTATTCACAAAAGAAATGAAGTACGTATTTATCTCCATCCATGTCGTTGGTCCTTGACTTATACAAAAGATATATTATTGTTGATCCATAATGTGATTGTACTGACCATTGCCAATCACATAATCCCCAAATAATGGACCATAATCCCCATTTCCAATTCCAAAAGAAGAGTCGAATTTGAAATCTGAAGCTAATAGATCTTGAGCAAATTGAAGATCATACGTTGGCATCTCCGACAAGAAACTGTTAGGCACATAATCTTGATGATCTTGAGAGTCTTGTCGGAAGCTGAGGTTGGAATCCACATCGAAGTTAATATTTTGATCGAGAGAAAGCCACTCGGCGAATAAAAGCTTTGGCAAGGCCATGGAGGAGGCGCTGGTGCTGGTCATGGTCATGGTCATTTCTTGAGAATAATTAGGTGGTGATATTTGGTGATCCAAGGAAGTGTAGCTTGGGGACGATGAGAGACTCTTATTTTGATCGGATGAGTCGAGTTTCATTGCGATCGGGCTTTCCACTCTCTTCTTCAAATAAGAATGCCAGTAGTTCTTTATCTCGTTATCAGTCCTCCCAGGCAGATGCTGGGCGATTTGAGACCACCTATTTATAGACATAAAAGATCATCATCTTCATCATCACTGATGATTAATATTTAATTCAAATCATGACCACTAAAGAAGGAAATGTTAACGTACTTATTGCCCAACAATCGATGGAGGGTCAAAACAGTGTCCTCCTCTTGGAGGCTAAACAAGCCTCGCTTCAATCCCGGCCGCAAGTAATTAATCCATCTCAACCTGCAGCTCTTTCCGTTCCGCTGCAAACCTGAAATCGGAATTACATGGAAATGTCATCATCCGTCGCTTTCGTTATTCTAAAAACTTCAACCTTTTGACCTTATAAATGGGTTTTAAAATCACTCAACCAACCAGCCCTTGAATAAAATATGCATCAACCACTAGTTAATTATATCTAGAGTATCAAAAACAAAAGACATAGAAACAAAGGCAAAGCAAAGCAAATTCGAATCTTGGTGTATGCAAGTTTTTCTTTCGGATGCTGATAAAGGAGTTAAAATACCGATAACACAGTTTCCCGAATGTCTGTTTACAACATCGAATTTTCCTGATTAGCTGCTAAAAGAAAAGCGTTGATGAGTTGAAATGAAACCTGCATTGAGGGGAACGGAGGACCAGCAGGAGTGGCCGTGCAGGAGGACGTAGCTACGTAGCCTGTGGTCCTCCTCAGGTGACCACAGCCCCTTCCTGTGCTTAGCCTTGCCTTTTCTCTTTTCCTCAACCCTTGACTTTTGTCCCTCCATTGTCTTATTATTTGCTCTTCACCTTCGCTACTTGCAAATGTTGATGTCGGTACAGATTCGATATTTGAAGGTTTCATATTTATAGCTAAACTCTTCGGTAGTTGGTATTTATTCTTTTATTTATTGTGTAGCTAATATACGACATTGGACCCGTCTATGTACATGATACATTTTTAACCACCTAATAATAATTAATGAAACATATGTGAAAGCTACAACTTATTACTAAAATTGGGTTCGAAATTCCAAGCTCAACCCTGTCATTATTATTAATTGACTCAATTTAACTAATTATTACCACCAGATTTTCATGGGTTTCAAATTAATCTGTTTGTGGTTCACACTGAGCTAACAAATGAAACGCGCTTTGAATTCTATATCTTCATTAACTCCATATATAGCAGACCATTTTTTCTCAATTCTTAAATTTGAGAGCAGTTTATGTTTTTGAGATGACATATTTGTTGATTAAACAAAGTTAAACCAGCTGAATGAAAATGAACATGGTCGGTATACGTACGTAAATATTTCAATATCTATCCTTAATTATATACTGCGCATGTAACATGTGCCTACGATTGCAACTTTCAAATCCAAACACTACAATCCAATGCTAATGGCCATATAACCACTTTTTATGATGTAAATCAAAGACTACTCCGACTTACATAGTTTACATGACAAAACCTGAAGATGGGGTAGACGTTCTTTTATTCAAATTTACATAGTAAATCGACTTAAAGATGATTAAACCATGGAGATCTGGACATATATTGTTTAAGTTGGTGTTCCGAATACATATTCTCAATCTTTGATGTTGGCACAACTCACATGCCCGATAGACTATGGGCCGTTACATTCACCAATAGCAAAACAAACCTACCGGCGCACTTTGAGGCGTCGGTTACAGGTCGAGCAAAGCCAGCAGCTACATCTAGTCGACCAATTACTCGTTGGTACTTCCTCGTTGTATCAGGGAGACATTGAGTACACTCGTCGGGTATGGGTTCGCTTTATAATTTGGTCGTCTGGACAGAAGTTCTTCATCATCTCTGTCGCGGATTCATTCATCTTCTCTTATAACCTCTCTTCCGTCCTCCTTAAATGGCCGGTTGCAGCCTTTCTTCTATGATGTTGTCTGATTTTACTTTGTATGCCGCTCTTCATTAAGGCTCTCTCCAACTCAACAGTTCTTGCAGTGAACCAGACAGACGGGCACCACCTCTCGGTTTGGGTTATCGTTTATAGGAACCGCTAATTCCACTTACTTTTGGTGCCTATTTCTTATTCTGGGTCACCCGTTGCATAATCCCTGCCTCATCCTCAGTTGAGACTGACACATCTTCTACTGCAAGTGTGTCGGTCACGGGAGGTTAGGACGCTAGGAAATCTTTGATTAGAACCGAAATTGCCTTCTTAATTGAATGGACCTATATAACAACGTGTTGACGTGAAAACGAAAAGTTAATTGATGAACAATTTGAAATATAAAAAACTACACATATAACTTTATCGACTCACCTTTCTTGTGATAGACGCTCGCATATGTCGTTAGATACAGACTATTTGCTTCCTTTCTCTTGTGTATCGTAGCGCGCCTATTAAATGATCGGGAACCGTTAAGGTCAACGAATATTACTGTTGTTGGTCAATTTTTTGATCGTTAGGGTCAACGAACAATAGTTCTCCTATCGGCTGTGAGAACCCTGTTGATCGTTGACCACAAAATTGTTGACCTTTGACTTTCACTATTGACGTACTTCGCATTGTCTCGTCGAGTACAATTTCACCCAGCCGACAACACCCAATTTGTGTGTGTCGGCTTAGGCTGAATCTATAGTACTGAAACTGAAAATCTGGTCTTGTCCAACTAACTCAAATTGATTAGTCAGGTATATTTTTAAATTTTCGACCAACACTACGTTAGTCGGGTGTGTATGATAAATGAGATATTGTATAGTTATTCAAACTCAACCGATCAAAAATACTGAATTTTCTCCCCTCTTTGAAAATTTTATTTCCTTAACAATTTTGAATCGAGACCATTGTTACTATGGCAAGTTTGAGAGATTTTTTCATTCCAAAACAATTGAACAATGAGAATGAAAAACAAGACAATATCAAGTTAGTTGCACAAGAAATGAATTTTATTGCCATTCCCATCACTTAATCAAAGAAAGAGTAATAGTAATTAATTAAGAACCCTAATGTGGCCCTAGGAATAGGACACAAGATGAAGTGACGGGAGGGGGTGATGTCATGAATTGGAGCTCGTACTAAACTCTCCAAAAGAAAATTGAAGAAAAGATTGCTGAAACTATAAGCCTTGCCTAGGCGACAAAACCCATACCTAAGCTTCTTTTAATTGGTTGCACAATATTGATATTCGAAAAAGTAAACATGTGTTTCTACGCATAAACAAAATACGTTGACTAATAAGCTAAGATTATACCTAAGCTTCTTTATTCACTACAAGTATATATACATAAACTAATACCAACTTAAAACAAAACAAGTTAGAAAAAGAGAAATGATGTATCCAAAACTAATTTACAATCGAAAATCCAAAGACTTGTGTATTTTAAACCAACTATTAGCTTTGGGTTGAGACAAATGAATTAAGGTTGAACCAATCTAGAGAGTTTAGACCTGTTCAAGCATATACACAAGAAGACAAGAGCAGATTTGAGTACAACAATACTTGAAAAACACTTGTCCATTAAACTATAGAATGAGTCCAATATGCGAGCTGGTACTTAATATATATTGATTTTGATGATCTTATCAATCATATGGCTACAACACAGCATTGACTTGCAACTCAGTTGACTTTGATTATCTACCGTCCAGTTGTCCTTGTACAGTCAATCAAGCAAAGCATTGTTGAACAAATCAGACGCATGCCTTGTTTGCTGTTTCCATTGCCCTCTTTTTTCTTTCTTCTATACTTTCCTTGCCTCCAATTCATTTCTTAATGTCTGTCTCCAACAGAACAAATCTAAAAGCAATTGATACCAAAATCGAAAGCCACCTAATAACAAACATACAAATTGAAAAGGTTGAAACTCAAATCGGAAAACCCTAAGACTCAAATTCTGGCGATGAAATGGAGGCGCGGAGAATAAGATAATACAAAACTTATAATTTTTAAGAAAACCTAACATTGATTTTGTTTGTGTACAATAATATCATGAATTCCTTTAACTTGTATTAAAATACACATGGATGTTATATATATATAGTCATGTAGATGTAGTTAGAAAACATTTACATCAACTGATGTATGTGTATAAACTTAACATTTATATGAATTGATGTATGTATACAAAGGATATCAAACTTCTTATGTATATGAGCTCATCATGTAAAATGATCGAAATTAATGTAATTTAGCAGTTACAAAATATCATCTAAGAGTATAAAGAAAATTACAAAAACTCTCCCCATGTTATTTCAGTTTTGCAGAAAGTCTTCGTTCGCTGCTTTTGTTGCAAAAACTCTTCGTCCACATAGTTTTTTTTGCACCGTCCGTGTAATTCCATTAAAGTAGACCAAATTTTTGAAATAGTTTCATAATCCCGAACATACTCTCACCACTTAATATAACAAATTACAAAATACTTCCCATATGTTATTGCACTTTTGCAGAGTCTTGGTTTACAATGTAAAAAAATTTCCATATAAATAATAAATTTATGTTAGTAGTTAAAATGTTTTTTGTTAAAAAAATAAAAGATTTTTAAATATTGTTTCTTATAAAAAAAAAGTATTATTTTTATTCTTTTTTTTGTAAAAAAATTTTCAAAATCATTTTTATTTAAAGGGGGTTAAGTGAAAATGTGATGTAGTTAATGGGGGCTAAGTGAAATTTTCTCAAAAATCTATTTTAATTTGTTTTTATATTAATATTTTGTGTTATATTTATGAGAAGAAATATCCCCCCTTTCAAATGGAGGATAAGCTGATTCACGTTAATTAGTCTCGTAAAGCAAATTGCAAGACCTCAGTCTCATTCAACTCTTACATAAGTCTTCAAAATTTGATCAAAATATTTCATTAATATAATATTTCAATATTTTAATAATAAGACTCCAAATAACATTTTTCCATTTGTTAGATTTTATACTAGTAATTGGGCATTTTAACAATCTTCGATAGTAATACATGTATACAAAATATGAACGAGATAGATTTTTTTTCCCAACTATTCTTTTTCGTCCCGATCCCGAAATGTGCAAGGGACCCGTTGACAAATATGTAAACTCAATACAGCAAGTTGGCAAATTTGGAAATATAGATGGTGATTTGGTAATTCCATTTGAATTGAAAGGTTCAATATTCCTGAAAATATGGAGATTTGCTCTGCTTATATTATATATGGAAATTCCCTTTTTTATTTCTCGTTATTTTCAATTTCATCAATTTAGTTGACACCGATGCGTGGACCAATAATAATTAAAGATAAAAAAACACATTGGTTCGTCAATATTCCTTCTACATTTTTCGAAAAGTGTAATATGATTAACAAATATCAATGTGTTCAATAGAAAATAATAAATGGATAATCTCACAAGTAATGAATTATAAATCAGGGAAAGTTTCACATGATCCTCCTTAATTATAGTCGAGTTTCACTTAACTCCTCTTAAATTCAAAAACAACTTGTAGAGTTTCTTAAGTTTGAAAAAGTTTCACTTTACATTTTTCCGTTAATTTTCTTGAAAATTCTGTTTTTATAAAATGACGATAATACCCTTGTATTAAAAAACTTAAAATAAATAAATAAAAATGATTTTTAACTTTTTTCTATTGTTTTTACAAAAAAGAATAAAAAAATATTTTAGTATTGATTTTTTTGTATAAAAACATTTTTTATAAATAAATAAAATCGATGTTTAAAAATTATTTTTAAATTTCTTTATAAGAAAACTTTTTAAAATTATTTTTACTATTAACTGAATGAGTTGATGTGAAATTTTCCTTATAATTTATCCTCCTTTTCTTCAATATATTTAACACCTACGCGTGGACCAATGTCAATTAAAGGTCGAAAACGCATTTGTCAATACCTTCTACAATTTAATAAATACTCTGGAAAAGTATAATATAATTAACAAATAATAATACTCAATAACACGTGCATATTATATTTGTATGTAATAAGCATAAATATACTATGTTAACCTAAAGCTTATTTGTCCTTTTGATAATATTACGATCTTAAAGTCAATTTTCATATACTCAATAAAGTAATAATGAATTAGTTAGTTGGTGAAGAAAATAGAAGATTGTTTCGAGTATTTAGGAGCAGTTTGTATATATGCAAAGTGCAGCTTACATTAATAAAATTGCACTCAAATCAAATGATGCATTTTTTGTTGGTATGCTCCTCATCTACGAGCAAGTAGCAACCGTATATATATATTGCTTTGTTCGCAAGATAAAACTTTAAATTGAGTCTTAATCGACAAAACTATTTCAGTCAAGACAGATAGAATATAATATATTCAACAACTTTATTAGCAGAGAGAATATTATAAGCTAGAGGATGAATTTGAAAAACATCACAATACACGATATTGCACGAGTGCTGCGTACACAAAATGATCACACCGATGGTAAAAAAAAGTGCTTTATGATGGTAAAAAAATTACTATTTATGATTTGGGCTTTTAATTTAAGATATATGGTTTTTAATGAAGGAAATATGCCCTAGATCAAGCACATTTATGTGTAAACGTTACATCATCTATTAGTAATAAAACGACACATTTATTATCATTGTGTTGTGATAATAAGTTAAGTATTAATTTCGTCTAAGGTCATCAGAGGGGAATCTTTGATAGTAGATACCTTAGACATTGCACATTGCACATTGCATATTGCTAGAAATTAAACTTACAACAAAAGGTTAAGTCGAATCATCGATGATCATGATCATCGGGTTAATCATAATGTCTTGCTAGAGGCGACTTATGATGAATGGACTGAATAGATATTTGAGGCCATTTGCCAATGACTCATGAGCCTACAGGGTTACACACAAAGAGCAAGCCCGAAGCTATGTGGGCTTACGAAATTCATCAGGAGAATAAGTGAAAAGACACGTGACCACAGGGGCCACGGATCCGTGACCAAAGACTGGCCACGGAGTACTTAAGTAGCCACGGACCCATGACCAAAGGTTGGCCACGGAGTGGCTGAGATGGCCACGGTCCGTGACCAAATGAGTTGGCCACGGAGCGGCCAAATCGGCCACGGTCCTGTGGCGAGTCCGTGACCAAAGGAGTTTGGCCATGGAGCGGCCAAATCTACCATAGCCCCGTGGTGGGTCTTTGGCGGTGCATACTCCTTTCCAATTTCCAATTGTGAATCTGAAACGGTTTAAGAAGCCATGGAAAGGGAGTTCGAATGTTGGGGTATTTTCTGAATTAGGAACTCAAAATATTATAGGATTTTATTAGGAATAAAATCTGTACACCCAAAAGCCTATATATATGTTGCAACAGTTTACTTGGAACCCTAATGCGATTTTCGCAACATTAGCCATCACTTATATTCTAGAGATCTAATCAAATAGTTGATTAGATCTATTTGAGGAGATTTATTCTAGTAGATTAATCTTCATCAAAGCTTCGATCAAAACTGGTTCGTGTGGATACCAGTAGAGAGCGCATCCGGATGGAGACGCTTCAACGAACTACGCAAACTTTGATTCTCGTAGAGACAAGATACGTAGGCCGCCCAAATAGGATTTGGGTTCAAGTCCGTATTCTTGAAGAACATGTACATCTCTCAAAGGTTGTTTAAAGCTGGATCTATAAGAGGTAAATCTAGTTCTATGATTTTCATCGTTTAGTCTTAAACATGTAGTAGATCCGTGTGAAGGGACGCAGTTAAAATTTTTGTTATTTGCTTCCGCTGCTATGTATGAGATTCAACGTTTCCCAACATTTAATTCAAGATATAAGTTGGTGTTCCAAATACATATTCTCGATTGTTAATGTTATCACAACTCACATGCACGATAGACTATGAGGGTTACATTCACTAATAGGAAAACTAACCTACCCGGCGCAATAGCCGACGACCAAAGCCGGCGGCTACATCTAATCGGCCAATCGCTCGTTGTTACTTCCTCGTTGTGGGGATACATTGAGCACACTCGATGAGTATGAGTTCATTTTATGATTGGGTTGTCTAGACAAAAGTTCTTCATCATCTTTGCCACAAACTCGTTCATCTTCTCTTATAGTCTCTCTTCCATTCTCTCTTGAATGGTCACTTGCAGCCTTTCTTTCATGATGTTGTTTGATTTTCCCTCGTATGCCGCTCTTCATCAAGGCGTCTCTCCAGCTCAGCAGTTCTTGCGATGAACCAGGCGAACGGGCACCACCTCTCGGTTTATGTCCCCAAAAAGCATAAAGTTCGAGTTGAATTCGGTTTATGTTTAAGAGATAAACTCAACAACAAATACCACAAAAGACTAGTACGTGCGTTAACATCTCACGTCTTGAATAATTATGTTGGTGCAGGTGATACGGGTCATAGAATTTTAATTTATATTAAAATATATGCATTCTTCATAAATTGTTAATGAATTTGAATACGTGTGCGCTACCATTGTTATTGTAGGGACATATTTGTTTAACTCCCTATACATAGAGTTTCAATTATTTCATAATGATTGCTCAACCCCATGATCCATTAAGAGGTTTCGTAAAGAACGATACATTGATCATCAAAGTTCAATTGACAAATTTGTCATTGCTTACCTATCATAGGAGCTTTTGGACAGAGTGCTAGCAGCTTACAAATATTGGTCAGCGAAACAATACGAGAATCAATATGCTCAAATTATTACAGAAGTCGCCCAGGCTGTTATATAGTTGGAGTTGTGCCTCCAACATTTATGACAATGTAGAAAGAAAGTTATATTGACAACTACCTACAATAACATGAACCCAAAAAAATTGTCGAATGTAACATTGATCATACGTTTTGTCGAAGTTATCGGATTTGTGTAACATTGTGTAAATTATATTTGATGAAATAAGATCACTCTTATGTCAGCAATTTAATTATTCGTTCTTTATGTTTTAGAATATGAATTTTTTTTAATTAGTTTATAACATTATATAAATAGCATCGCGCATCGCGCGGAGCTACACCCTAGTTATACTTAACTGCACTTAATATTACGCATTTTACAACTTTTTACTACACCTATTATAAAAAGTTTATTCTAAACTTAGTTAAATACGAATTTTTTACACTTTGTTCCGACACTGTTAAATTTTGAACGGGGTTTTTTAAAATATAAAAAGTCAAAAACACCCTTAACTAGTCATCAAATTTTCTTTTCCGTCTGTTCAAATTTTTTTTCCAACAAACTTTAATTCTTTTTCACATGTTCAAAAGCCTTGGGGAAGATGAAGTTTCTAGAAATGGGTCAGAAATTGGAGCTAGATTGAAGTTGAACTCTCCCTTTTGTTCTCTAGCTCTTGTTCTTTATAATGAGAGAAAAACGAATCTAATTAAATAACTAGATGCATTGGATTTAAATAATTCTCCTACCTATACAAATCTTATAGGAATATATCAAGCAAGCTAATAAGTATGACAAACAAGAACACAATCGGTATACACAATTTTAGCGTGAAAAACCTCCTCAACGCGAGAGAGAAAAAAACCACAGGACCCTCGAGGCCACTTAATCTCCACTATCAATATACTGGATACAACGAGTTATCTCTAAATACAATTAGAGGCACACACTATCTTAAGATAAACGCAAGAAATAGTAGAGAAAACTCACTGAAAATCGTATCAAACCACTGAGACCTCTAAACGCAAATTCCAACGGTCAGAATGTAGTACTAAGTCTCTCGAACACGCTGTCCAAAAATAAGCACAAGACAACGGTGGATTGACCTCCGATCGAGCTCTTGAACTTGACTATCCGAACTCAAAAATAACAGAAATTTCTGCTCATTTTCTCTGCTTATTCTTTTGAATCAGACTATTTTTTTTCTCTATTGCATTCTTCATACAGGAAAGCAACTAGGGTTTCTCTAACTACTAATCACATGGGATGGGTTTTGAGCCTCCACTTCTTAAAGGCACAACACTATTCTCTGTTTGCTGGCTTGAGTTTCAAATCTTGAAACAACAAAACTTTCGCTGAATTTATTAGGCGAACATCATATAATTCGAATAATCTCGTTAACAATAATCAACAAACTGCTCCGACATCACCAACGTTGAATGTGCTGTAATAATGCAAGCATTTTGTTCCTCCATCATCATCATATTATTACGCACTATTTGCACTTCATCGCCAATATTAGATCGAGCAATTGCACTGTTTATATCGTCATAGTTAACTACTTAATTACAAAACATTCATTCACATATGCTTTTGCACTTTTTGATCATCATCACCCAATCATCATATTTTCGTAGTGTTCATGTGTTTGAGTACTCTTTGCTGCTGTCTACAAATTGATTATCAAAGGGTGGTGATTTTCCAAGAAAAAAAGGAACCCGATCATATATGCGCTCTCATTTAATATCTTCAAAATCAATGGTCATTAAAAGGTTAATTATCAATGATTTTTTTTGATAAACCGAGGATTATTATTGCAGTAGAAAAGAAAATACAACAATAGAGAAGAATTATACAGGAATCAGAGTGACAAAACAAAGTAGCATAGACTTAAAATTACGCGTCTCCATGTTTTAAGGTCAAGGGGTTCACAAATGTTAGTTAAAACAACATTATTTTATGTACATTTCTGTTTAAAAAAATCTAATTAACCAACACCACCCGACTTGAGACGTAACAAAACTCAATGGAATATATAACATTAACCTAATACACCAATAAAAAATGGTAATCGACAAAATATCATGTATAGTCTATTCAATTGTACGTGTGTTAAAATAATATAGACGGTTCATTCTCTTATTATTAAATCTACCTATCAACCTTCTCACCAAATAAAACTCATCTTCTTATGGGTATTGGAATTTCTTGGCTCCTGAAATAATATATTAATTTATACACATTGAAATTAACGATTCTGAACTAATCAATTCGGAACAAATCATGCTTTTGCAGAACGAAGGTGAGTAATTAACCACGTACAATACACGGTTAATTAAAAAACCAAATATTCATTGCTTTCGCAAGCATTGACGTTATGTAACACGTGGCACGTCGAAAATGAATTGACATTAATTTGTTGATTGAAATTAGCTACTTTAAACTTCTTACTAATCACAAAGATTTTTCCATGAAAACACCATGAGCCGAAATGACCACGTCGCAATAGACGAGGACTTACGGTACGTAGAAATGAGATTTGAATAATGATATACATAATTAGCTACATTACGTATCTTAAGTTGCAAGCAAACCCTACCTACGAATGATCTATAAATACGAGAGAGCCAAAACCACACAAAACCACTAAACAAGAAAGAAGAATATTTATACATAACAATATTTGTTTATTATAAATATATCGTTAGGTTTTTGTTTCGAGTCATGGGAAAGAAGGACAAGGGAAAGAGCAAAAATTCGATATCCGAACAAGTTAAGAAAGTACGAGGTGAAGAGGTGGAGATAGATTTGGAGACAGAAAAAAATGATGGAGGGTCCGCGAGTGGGCCTCGTGACGCCGCATCCGTCGTGCATGGTAGTGGTGATGATGTTTATGATGATGAGAGTGTCGTTGCACGTGATCATCACTCATTTTCTGACAAGTTCATCGGAGGAGAGCACGATGAAGCACCAGATGATTATGGCGGCGTGAGAGAGCAACCGGGTACCTCGTTGGAGGAGATGGTTCGGGGCGGTCATGAGGAAGTTGATGACTCTGTACCTGACAAGTCTAAACCTAACAAGAAAAATAAGTCGAAAAAGAAGTGGTGGGGATGATGATGATGACAATTGCAAATGACATGATCATGGTATGTGTTTATTATTTTCGCGTATTTACTACATTCTGTTTTTTATTTTCTGATTGGCAATTCCCGATGCAGTAGATGTCGGGTATGTATACCCTACACATTGTATCGGGAATGAGTTATTCTCTGTTATTGTTGTTATTTCTTTTTGCAATTTGAGAAATATGTTCAATGTATGTGTGAATTAATAAATAAAATAAATTATAGTTGGTTATTTTTATTTTTTAATTGATTGAATGTTGATTTTATTAAATAATGCGTTTGGTAAATGTTTGATGCTTGGTAAGTCTTTGAACAAAAGTCTATCACTTAGAGTCTCCTGGGCACAATTGTGAAGATTGATAATTTGAAAGAATATTAGGGAGGAAACTTACAATTATTTATGGTACAAATTAAAATTCATCTAAGTCGATGAATTAACAAGATAAAACACTAAAACTAAAGATTGATAAATTCTTGATTTATATCGTGAAAATGATTTTTATATAAGTGATTCCTGATAATGTAAAATTATTCTCAGAACATACAAAAAATTGTTCATAAAATCTCCAAAAATTACTACAAACTAGAATCACATACAGGTACACATATGATGTGATCATGATGAGCACCATAATTAAGTACTCAAAAATGGACCTATTCATAATATACTTCACTTGACTTGTCTAGGCTTTGTTGATTTATCTAACAAACATTTAATATATTATACTGTGCTTTGATTTGATTATTAAGGATAAGTGCTGGTTACATAGAGACAATCCATCATTTTCGAGTGTGTTCCCAATCCTCATCATTAAAATATATGGTACTTTTGTATACTTTTTTCCATAAATATGCATTTGTTGGCTATAAATGTTTTTGTGCACATGTAAGAGTACGACAAAACGGCAAGAGGTGGGGCAGCCGAAAAGACTATTTGGTTGAGGTAAAAAGTTGGCAATTGTGGACTGTATTTTTCTAATCTCAATAAGCCGGACTTTTTCAAAGGTTGAAAGTGAATAATGGTGTAAGATTTTCTTATGTCGTTTCTGGCTTACGAAAAATTGTTGAATTTAAGGCACATATTTGAAACAACAATAATAGTCAGTAAAAAGTTTTGCCCAATTATTCTATGAAAATTGGAAAGTGATGATATGAAATTTACACGACAATTTACCAAATTACAAAATAATTAGGACAATTGTCAGTTTAATATACTTGTATTATCAGATATTTTTACTTAATTATACTTCATTTAGTTTTTAATGTTGTGCAATATCCTAATTAAATTGTTATTTCACATTAGTAAGTTTTGTTAATATTTATTTGGAAAAGGGAAAAATTATTTTCAAATTTTCAAAAGATGTCCCTCACTAAAATATTTAATATTTATTAATAATTTATAATGAATAATCATTTATTAATTCAGGAAATAATAACTAAACAAATAATAATTTCAACAAAATGAAAGAAATTATAATTACAAAAAAAGTATTGGCCTCTAGTCTGTCACGAACTAGTCTTTGTAGTCGGAGCCGCTGGACGAAGTACTGCGATTAAGGTACATTCGAGTAAAAGCGTCTGACTCATGTATTAAGTATTATTGCGTTATGCACCCTTCTAGGTTCTGTATGTTCTGCAAACTCTTGTGCTCGCCAAACTGATTGCATAATGTGAACTACAATGAGCTTTTATTTTGATAAATTAATGTTTATAACACAACATACTAGATGAATTATCCCTTATCGTTCAATCGGAAACATTAATGTGAAATGAATTGGTCTAGCTAGTGTGCAAAACTTGATCTAGAATATGAATGCATAGGTGGACCATAATTATAAAGGAGGGGAGGAATGATAGTTTTC